>KN486291.1:2874-14204 GCA_000787095.1 Periophthalmodon schlosseri | reverse complement strand
GAGGGGGGTGGGGGGGGGGTGGGGGGGGGGGGGGGGAGAGTGAGAGAGAAAAGAGAGAGGAGAAAGAGAAGAGAGAGAGAGAAGAGAGGTGATGTGATTTGGTGGTGACATTTTGAGGCCAGTCTGATCCTCGTCACACACAGAGCCCTGGACACGTCTGGGATGAACTAAGGCTCCACAGCTCCAGAGCAGAGGGTGGTTTAAAGCCTGATACGCACAATAGGGTTTAAACAGCACGATGATGAGGATCACAGCTGCACCCTGTTTTAACAATATTATAGTGATATCTGAATGTACTTTTTGACATGAAAAGTTAAACTAAAAAGTGAATGTCACACGTGTCAAAAAAAAGTGATAGTATGTTTTAAGTGATTGTATGTAACTTTCTCGAGGTGGAAAGGCAACTGCGTGATTCCATGAAAATAGAAAGTTAAAATCATACTTCGGAATATTATAGCCAAAGGCGCGATATTTCCTTGGAGACAAACAGGAAGAGGCTCTTTTCCAGGTCAAATAAGAGTCAGGTTTGTGGAGATGCAAGCCCGCTCAGAGTAAGGACAAAACTGTGAGGGGCTTTATAATGAACAGGGGGTCAAACTGCACTGAATCTGTCATTGGAGGAATTGTTTACACTGCTGGCAAAACAAAACAACAACAATGCATGTACTTTAACATCGACCATGCCTAAGAATCTATTATAAAGACCTTTATTATGCTAGAGAAGATCTTAAAGGGCATATGGTGCATTATTTTCTGATCTATGTTATAATGTTGTTTCCTCATCAAAAACATACCTGGAGTTGTGTTTTGTTTCATTCACACGTTTAACACAGAAACCGTGCATATTTACACTGAGTTCCTCTATCAAACAGAAAACACTCTGTTCCACCTAGTGATGTCATGTGGTAATACAAGAAGTGCTTCACTGCTTTTCACGTGCTCCATACACCTTCGCTCGAATCATTTGGATAATTTCAGCCCTGGAATTCCCAATCTCTACTAAGCAAAAGGTAAAAGATAGATGTCACCTTAAAACTACCGCTTTATGACATCGCAGGGTGGAACAGAGCGTTTTGAGCTTTGGAGAAGTAGACAGACTAATAATAAAAAGTTACTCAAACATGTGTGAATGAAACAAAACACAACTCCAGGTATGTGTTTGACGAAGAAACAACATTCTAACATGCCTTAAAGCTCCCTCTTTCCCCCTTCATCCATTAGTTAGTTTATACTTCATTTTTCAGGGACAAAACAAACTCAATAATGGCTTTAAAAAGGTGAAAAACAGAAGTAGTTCATTTTAAATTGTTTGCAGACGTCCAAACGTATTCCTCACTTTCCTAACACATTTTTAGCATGCTAATTATCCACCTTTTCACAGCTTTCAGAGACTAGTGCAGAGTTTTGCTGTCATCGTAATAACAATGCTAACAACCTTACTTTCTGGTTCACACAGGATTAAAAACACTTTATAATTAGATCCAGACAGCACACAGCAGTCTCATTTTGACCCCACAGCTGGTTTTACAATATATCTGCTTTCTGATTGGATAATCGTCTTGAGAACAAAAACACCAATTTATAACATAAACAACTTGGCCATCATGTTTTGTAATTAAGAATAAATCAGCGTTACAATTATGAACATGTTTACCTCGTATCTAGGGGACACAGTTAGGCCATGTTTTTGAAATTCAAATCAAAATCTCTCATACAGTCCCTTTAATCTCCCATCTTTCTCCACCCCTCTTTCTTTCTCTCCATCTTCCCTCCCTCCTCTCTCCTCTTCCCTCTATCGGCAGACAGCCTCAGAGAGTGATCATCAGTTGTTTTTTTAATAATTCATTTGCATATAAAAGCCACTGAGTGTGTAGGCGGCCGAACACAGCGCAGATCACAGAAAGCTGCTGGCTTTGCTCCAGAGGAAGAAAAAAACTCCAGGACAGAGACAAAAGATGATCAAAAATTCATAACATCACCATCACGTTTGTCTCTAATGTGAAGAGCAATTATGGCTGTGCAACGGTCAGAGTCCACTAGGAGCAGGGGAGGCTGTCTTAAAGAAGACCTACTGTGCTTGTGTCTAATATAGTTATAATCTATGACACCCGTGAATCAATATGTTAGAATTTGGACATTTTAAATCACAATATTCAGCTAAAATAACTTAATTAAAAAAAAAACAGGTCAGCTGATTTCCATGTTTGAAAACTGAGATGCCCAATAGTAGCTGATGTCGCCATAAACATCATCATAACAAAGCACCGCGCAGCTGTCGGCACCAGATTTTTTTTTTTCCATTTGTACCAAAATGGCTATGCAACGGTACTGAATCCTATGTGTTTCACTGAGTAAGAAAATAAAATTGGAGAAGGAAGTAATTAGAGAGCATTGGGCATATGCCGGTGGCAGTGAAAACAGGAGTTTATCTGCAATATGGAGTCTTGAAAATAAGCGATTAAAGATTGCTCAAACATGCATGAATCACTCCAGATACAACTTGGCTGAGTAAATGGTGAGGGGAAACAACTATAACATGGTTAAAAGCTCTAAAAAGTAAATTTTGCATAATAGGTCAGCTTTAAATATGAACATGATTTCTTTTCTCTTTTTTTGGTGTCTTAAAAAATGTGAAAAACAGCACTAGTTAATTTTAAACGGTTTGCAGTGGTTCAAAATAATTCCTCACTTGCCTTATAAATTTTGAACATCCTAATTATTCACAGCGATGATGAGACCATTTTTGCAGTGACTGCAAGCTAACATGCTCACTACACACTTACCCACCCTCAGTAAGTGTGTAGTGGACCAAACCAAGGTTAAAAAGGTGTTAGAACAGACAGGCTGTATATGACACTAGCCATAACCTTCATCATATTTTCATAAATTCTTACATTTTTGCAAACTTTTCAACAACATTCAGACAGGTATAAAACCAAATTATAGTAGCAATGTTCTTGTCAGTAAATCATTGTGGTAAAGTATTACACATTTCTGAGCGGTTTTCTTATCTAAAACAGTTTGCAGTTTATCTAGTGTTTAATTCACTTTTTCAGAAAAATAAATAAGGGAACAATACACGTTTCCAGCCAAAAGGTGCATGACAATGTCTTTCATTCACAGATTTTTTCCATTTTAATTTACAAACTCAAAACCCAGATGGTGCAGTGTTTTTTAATGTATTCTTCACTCACAGTTTTTACTGAACAATGCTTTCATTCCAAGAGGTTAAAATGCATGTAAATATCGTTCAGTTTGCACTACAATAGGAGGTACAGTTTGCGCTTTCGCCCACACACACACTCATGTCTGCACTTTGAACAGGCCTGAATTCACACAAACACACACACACACACACGCATAAAGACACACTAGAGTGAGACAGTGGAGTTTATCCACCTGAGAACAACTACAGCCTCACAGTAGCACAGGTTACATAACACAAAGAATGATGTAAAGACCAGAGAGGGGGGCGGGACTAGTGCAATGGCTTTTACTTACCTAAGCAGAAAGATGAATTGATGATGAAATGAAGTTCACAAACTCCCCAGAACCCATCCTGAATGTCTCGGTGTTGTTTGACCCATTGGGTCAATCACAGTGCAATGTTTTAACCCAAATGAACCAAAACAAACATGGTGGATGTACATGGGAAAATACAGACTGTCTCATATCATTTTCACACTGCCACTAGTTAGGTTGACGTAAAATGAGCATTCACTCCAAGAGCGGTGGACTTGGGCCAATGTGAACCCAACAGTCACACTCTGGACTGCAGTAAACGGCCACTCTAAGAGTGTTTGAAACAGGAGGTCTCGGAGCGGCTCCACTCGCACTCTGGAGTGGGGCGAGTGTGGTTTGAACATGGCTGACCTGGGGCCGACTTATACAGTCCACGGTTCGAATAGAAGTGCTTGGAATTGGGTAAAAAGCGCTTTAATCACATATATTTGTATGAATGGGCGCTGCAGAGCTGCTGTTTGACATGTTCACCTGACGAGGCAATTTGGATCAACTTAATATCGGCAACACGTTTCCTCCTGCCTCTGTCTGCACAGGTGAGCCTTGGTCTGTCTGTGTGTCATTTTCTCTGTTGTCACCAGTGTGCATAGTCCTCACTATATATTTAGCCATAGGGGAAAGAAAAGACCACCGTGTATAGCACCAGGGAAGTGAGCGTGTGTGTGCGTACTCCCCTTGAAGCGTGTTGTCATAAAAAGAAGTTATTTGATCAGCTGATTGACTCTCATATGGCTTATGGTACGTGTTTTGGGTGAATGATGCGCAGTCCATGGGGTCAGTCCACAGAGCACATTAACATGTGAGAAAACCTCAGACTGAAAAGACTTAAATGAAAGCTTTTCTCTCAACTTTATTTAGTGAAAGTTTGATTTCTCTGCTTGTTCAACCAAGGAGATACCAAACTTCCCCAAGGGACACTGCGGATGGTCCACACGTAGTGCCAATTCCCAGTCACAAATATGTTCAGAAAAGGAAGGGTGGGTGAAGTGTTTTGCCCAAGAGCACAACATTATGAACTGTCAAAAAGCAACCACTCTACCCCAGTTCCACTCAGGCAGTAAAGCACTAACATATCCTGATGATTTATGAGACCTTTCTTTTTCCAATGCAACATTTTATTGGCATTTGGTCCAAAGCTGGCACATTTTTCTTCACAAAGTGTTTCTGATGGATGGAAGTGCCAAAATGTTGCTAACTACAGACTTCCGCTCCTCCATGGACAGCACAGTTCATTGGCAGAGGACTCAGGCTGGAGCTCATTCAAAAGTCTATGGTACAGACACAGAGACAGAGACAGAGCCAGGGATGATCAGCCTAATGAAGCTCTGTACACAATGGCTCTGAGATGCAGGTCATTTTACAGCAAAAGTAATTAATAGTACATCTATAACCTCAGTAACGTCACATCACATTGTGATACAGATCTGAAATGTATGTTCCAAGTCTTATTAAAGGTATAGTGAGTCTGTGAAAGCTGTGTTAAGTGCACCAAAAAGTTTTGGGGAAAAAAATGACACAGCACTTGTAATGTATTTATTTATAACTAACCCGTAAAGGCAAAATCACACATGCACATGTTAACTTTTTCCTTTACCAGTTCTGTGCTGTATGAAACCTAAATTGTGTGATAGTACCATAATGTATTCCTAGTAATCTGAATATTGTATTTTTACTGTATGCATTTTTGTATATGGTTACTTCTTAACACTTGCTTTAGCAAGATCCGAACCTCCAGCCTTTTAGATTTAAGATTTACCACTTTATCTGAACCTTTGCCTTTTAAAATGTCCAAACTATAAATACTTATAAGTAATAATATAAAACATTGATGAAAGTGTGGTACTCACAGGAGGCAGTGCGTCTTTGTCAAAGTATCTTTTCCTCTCGTACTTGTCCCGGATGAAAACTTCCACTGCTCTGAGGGCAAAGGTCAAGGGTCATCACCAACACAGAAATAGTGTTGATTATCAATAGTCATAATTAGTCAAATAAAAATAAATACAATTTATTTTGTAAAATCAATGTTTAAACTGTCAGAAAAATGCTTTCCTTTTTGCTATATTTTGTAAAGAATTGATGAATAAATATAAATAATAAATATAAATATTTACCACAGGTACTATCCACCAAACCAAGTCAAACGCACTATGTCAGATAAAATGTGTGTTGAAGTATTTCGGGCAATGACTTCTTGATGCAGGAGAATGAAGATTACTCCAACACGCACGAGTCAGGGCTACACTCATGCTTCAGTAAGCATTTCTGAACCTGCAAACTCCACACAAAAAGAGCCCACACTGGGAATCAAACCAGGGACCACACGGTGAAGGGGCCTATTTTCACTGCCTTTCAGAGTCTTGCTGTAGCGTTAGACGCGCAGCAGCCTCTCACCAAATCAGCAATAACACTAAATCCTAATTACCTTCCCCCACATTTCATTAGTGCAATAGTCTGTGCTATTGTACCATCTCGCTCTCCTCCCTCCCTCTTATTACCCGCTTTCTTCCTCCCCTCTCTCCACCCTTCCTTCTCTCACTATACCAACCTCCTCCTCTCCCATCTCTCTCCCTCTCTCTCCCTTTCACCACCACCCTTCGCTCTCTACCTCCCCTCTCCTTCCTTCTCCTTCCTCCTCTCCCCCTCTCTCTCCCTCTTCCCTCTCTCTCACTCCTTTACCCTTCTCTCCCACTCCTTTACCCTTCTCTCCCGCTCTCCTCTTACTCCCCTCTCCTTCTCTCGCTCTCCTTCCTCTTTCCTCCGTTCCCCTCCCTCCATCCTCCCTCATTCCCTCTCTTGCAAAATCTAGTTTTCACTTCCTCTATCCTCTTACTCCTTTCTGTTCCCCCTCCTCTCTATCTCCACCATGCCCACTCCCACCTTTCTCCCTCTCCCCCTCTCCCCTCAGCTCTCCTTCCTCTCCCTCCTCCTTTCTCCCTCCCCTCTTTCTCTCTCTCTCTCCTTTTCACCACATCAGCTGTAATCCCGTGGTGCTTATCTCCGTGTTTCAGCCCATATTCGTCTTCCGGGACGAGGTAATAGACTAGATGCGTTGGCCACCCGCTCGCTGGTGTGGACTGGGCGATAGGCTGCGTTCACGTGACGTTCTAAATATCTATGGTTTTAAACTGAGCTGGAGGACAGGTCCATTTTCTACGGAGGAATTCGCTGTTTAACTGTCAGATTGCAGATTTGTCATCCTGGTTTATGGTTAATATCTCTGTAATTACTGGGCCTATCCACATGAAACAACAACATCCTCTCTTTGGTTCCCTTATTCAACCCCAAAGACGTAATTGTTGTCAACTGAAAGGACTTTAAACCATAAGATTAATATGACAAGTCTGTGGAGCCAATCTCAAACAAATAATATTACATTAAAACATATTGAAAACATATTTATCTACATGGTGATGTCACAGAGCCAGGGGTCAGATCTGTGAAGAGGCAAGCCCACTCACAGTAAGTACAGATTTCAAGGTTTGTTTTTTTAGCCCAGGTTCAGTTGTGATTTTTAAACCTGTTTTTTAAACCAGCCAGAGTGAACTAATCATATTGTTACGATTAAGCACAGGGCTGAACGATTTGGGAAAAATATCTTATTTTCACTGATCTTATTTTCATTGAAAAGCTTTGTGATTTATGTTTTAACAATAGGATTCTGTTCAAAGTTCACATTTTAAAACATGTCCAGGAGAACTGACAAAAAGACTGAAATGACAAACTAATACAAGATCACATTTCAGAACATGTTTCTACAGACCTAAACTACAGGGTTAGCGGTTTTTATGCAGGATAAGATGCAGCTTTTGCTAATTGCGTCCATTCAAATTGTGATTTCTATTTGACACTGATTAATTGTGCATTTATTAAGAGATCAAGAATTTAGGGACTATGTTTTTTAAAATGTAAAATGTCTTCAAATGGTTTAGAGTTTGTATTAAATTGTCAACATGTCAAAGATGCCTCTAATAAACTGTCTTGATATTTGTATGCTGGTCTGATAAATGAGTTGTTTTGCTCAAGGTTTCGTACACAATGTACAGCTCCAATTAACATGGTCACATTTTTATATATAGCGCTTTTCCACCTTCAAGCATTCAAAGAGCTTGACACACCATATTCACACGCACACTCATACACCCGTATACACAGACACTGGGGGTGAGGCACTCTTGCGAGGCACTGCATTTATCTGTGGGAGCTAGAATCGCACCGCCAACCTGCGGGTCAGTGGATCATAGACCGTTCTACCAATTAAGTTTATGTTGAGAGCGAGATTCGAACTGCCAACCTTCGGCTCAGTAGACACTCAATCAACTGAGCTACCGTTGCCCCACCTTAACCTTCTGTAGCTGTGCAGTAAACATTGTGGAATAGTTCTAGTTGGTCTCTTCTTTCATACAGTGAGTGAGTTGTTGCAGCGGCAGTGGAGCCGTCTGCATATTTGAAAGAGAAACATTTCATTTCTCATGCACAGATTTCGTCAGAGCTGAAAACAAGAGTTCACCTTCTGCGTCTTCAAAGCGCTGCATTCAAAGCCCGTCTAATCAACAGGAATCTTCATAACTCACTCTCAAACCAGGCTCTGATAGAAACATATGCATCACTATAGGAGGAGTTTTACCAGAGCAGAGCACATGGGGTTTCACGAAATGTGAAAGGTCCTATATTACGCAAATTTGACTCTTCTGAGCTTTTAGCCATGTTACAATGTTGTTACCTCATCAAAGACACGATTGAGTAACCCTTTATTATTAGTCTGTCTCCAAAGCTCAAAATGCTCTGTTCCACCTTGTGATGTCATGTAGTGCTGAGTTATAAAGTTAACAGCTTCCTTTGAACTTTGAACTGTGTATGGAGTTTAAAGACACAGTGAAGTACTTCCTGTATTATTATATGTCATCACAAGGTGGAACAGAGTGTTTTCTCTTTGAGGGGTTTGTGTGTTAAACATATGAGAATAAGACAAAACATAACTCCAGGTATGTTTTTGATTAGGAAACAACATTATAACATACAAGATAAGAAAATAGTGTAATATGGGCCCTTTAAAATATATTTTCTATATTTGTCTACTCAAAAAGGAAAACAAAAAAAAACAAAAAAATTGGGTCCCTGGTTTTTAACCAATGAAGGAAGAAAGGAGGAAATCCATCTTGTTCTAATTAGTCCCTAGCTCTCACAAACCTCTTGGCACATCATGTGTATTTACATTTGCATTCATTTTTGGTTTTAGAAGAGCTTTTTTAGACATAGAAGTGAAACAAAAAGGGAAATTAAGCTATTGATACTTTGCAGTGACATCACGCTGGGAGGTTTCTACATGTATGTCTATGGTGGAATGTTCAACAGTTACCATGGTGACACAAGGCACACATTAGCAAACACTGACAAAAACATTCTGAGAAAAAGTCTGAAAACCAAGAAAAAATACAAAATGGATAAAAATTAAACACATTTTCAGGAGCCTGTGATCAATACGAGTGTTTGGTGTTTCAATAAAATTATGAGAATGACTAACTGAAAAACTGATGGCTAATGCTAGCTAGCTCTTGACTGTAATGTTACGTGAGAGGGACGTTTAACAGCACAAATCATCTCATCTGTTGTAGTTTCAATTAAGTTGTTTCTTTCTAGTCAGATTGTGTTAAGACAAAGCTCACATTAAACTCTAATTTGCGCAACAGTTTCAGATAGAGCAGTGCCTACAGTTAGCATCACACCCCCAGGGAATGTTGATGACATCAGCTGCAAAGTATCAATTTGTCTGATGTAATGACTAAATTATTCATTTTTTTCAGCTCAAGTTATAATTTCTAGATTTATTTTATTGTATTTCATAAAGATTCGTTCTGCATCATAATCATATTGTAGCCTAAGGGAGCAAACAAGTCCATTTAATACTGTTTACTGTTTGAATAAGGGCTCATTAATATACATTTTTCTTCCTCCCACTACTTTTTTGAGAAATGTGCTTTTCTGTTTTTAAAAATATGTCATTATGTAAAATGATGTATCAATTATGTATCAATATAATCAATATTAAAATAACAATCATAATTTTGTGCTCAGTTACATTTACTTGAGTAACTTTTAAAGAAATTGTACTTTTCAGAGTACTTTTCTAGCAGCATAGTTTTATTCCTACTTGAGTAATATTTTTATTGAAGTAACAGTACTCCTACTTGAGTAAAAGTTGTAGACTTACTCCCACTGTGAGTAAGTCTACAAGTGACAAAAGCTTTATGTTGACAGTATGAAATGATTTGAACATTTGTGCACTGCTCCTTCAGATATGATTTAGTTTGGTATTTTCAAAGGATAGGCACAAAAATGAGACAGATTTTGCGCATTATTTAATGTTGCGTCCTCCCAATTACATTAACTTTAAATTCTAAATTCAGATGTTATATCCCGACAGTTACTCTTAGTTGAGTAGTACTTTTCCCAGATACTTTTTTACTCTTAAGGTCGCCATAATTTGCCCGATTTAGGCTCTGATTTGCTTCTCCCCGACTTTGCATCTTCGTGTACAATTTTATATCCACTGCACTCCCCATGTGTGGTGTCAGTGTGACTCTGAAGTGCACCGTCATATCGTAACCACAAAACATCACCATGGTAACAGCTAATAAAACAGAGCGTCAGAGGCAGAGGGAGTGACGGACACAGAGGTGTAGAATATAAACTCAGGAAATAGTGAAAATAATGAGGCAACTTTATTCCTCGTCTCTTGTAAATTTGTAAAGTTAAACTACAGCTTTCTCATCCATATTATCCATTAGGATGTGTCCTCCGCAAATAATGACAAAACAAAATAGTGCTATTTATCCAGTTTGAAGCCTTCTTTAAAAGTAAAAAGGCGAGAGTAGTTCCTCACGTGTGTCTGTTTACATAAATCCATGCTGCGTGGATCTGAGTGAAGCTGCTGATGATTAGCGATAGTAAACACAACACTGTAGTTTATCGCCAGCCTTCTGTGCATTAAAAGCATTTATCTGAACTATTGCACTACATTTCACACAGTTTTGACTTGCATATAAAATAGAAGTGCTCTGATATTTTGAACTCAAAGTGAGTCGTTTTACTGTAGACAGGAAACAGCTGATGGAGGTGCTCTAGCTTTGTTAGCTCGTTTTTTAAATTGTGGTGTGCGGTCTCTTCGCTGCACTCTGTGCTCGGAGATTTTAAATTATACAGTTGTCCTAATGTCTTTTTTTTGTGTGGTGGGCTTCACTTATAATTTCTTGAACCGGTACTTCGTACTTCTACTTGAGTCATATTATTCTGAAGTAATGTTCCGCTTACGTAAGTACAATTTTTGGCTACTCTATGTTTGATTAGTGAAACGACTTTCCCTCTTAAGATCATGGATTATCAAGCCGTTTTTTCCAAATTATTTCTACTTTATCAATTACACAATGACTTAATGGCTTAATGTTTGAACAGATAATATTTTCAACTGCAAATGATACATACACAATCTTTTAGAAAACAAACTATACATTTATCATGCAGAGGAGGAGCACAACTCTCAAATGCTCTTTTTTGCACTCTTCTTTGCAGAGGTATTTTCTGATAACTTTGCTTTTTACAAAAAGTAAAAGCAGCGATTTCTTCTGCAAAGCCTCCACATTAAATCGTAAACAGACTTTAAAATGCTAATCGAATTTCAGTTTTCCATTTCCATACATCACCACCGCGCCCCCAAAATAATGTTTAATAACAGAGTTTTTTTCACACATAGAGAGTAATCCTGCGCCGTATCTGCTCCGCCTCAGGCACTTCTGTCAGAGAGGCACTAATGG
>KN486289.1:0-17815 GCA_000787095.1 Periophthalmodon schlosseri | reverse complement strand
AGACTAAACCAGGACTAAACTAAGACTAAACCTGGACTAAACTAAGACTAAACCAAGACTAAACTAGGACTAAACATAGATTAAACCAGGACTAAATATAGATTAATACAGACGTCCAGTTCAAAAATGTAGTGGAGTAGAAAGTACAGAAACTGCTCTCAAATGTAGTAAAGTTAAAGTAAAAGTAAAGTACAGTACTTAAAATTTAGACAGATACCTAAAAACTACTTTTACTTTTTTACGTTCCACCACTGAATAAGACATAATAAAATAAAATAAAAACATCATCTATGGTTCCAACCTCATGAAATACTTGATACTTACTTTGTGAAAACAGAAGATGCTGAACTTTTGGGCCAGTTTTTGTTTCACGTAGTTACCCCCACTATTTACAAAGACAATAACCATGAACCAGGTCAAAACATCTGCATTTTGACGGTTTAATAGGAACCAGATAACTGTCGTGTCAAGTGAATGTGACGTCACTGACTCCTACACAAATGAGAAGGTCACATATCACAGACACAGGTAAATACTGTTCGCTCTATACAATGATGCACAGGAATTTAACTTGCAAACCAGACAGGCTGCAAAACAGGTCCGATAAGGCGCCGGTCGGAAAGAGCCCCACAATCTGTCCCAAAAATAAACATATTGTCCAATCCGTATCCATATTTGGCTACTTTTACCGCTGTGAGGAAGTCTCCAAGTGACATATTATATTATGTTGACAATATGAAATGATTTGAACTTTTGTGTTTCTTGCGTCGCTCCTTCAAATATGATTTTCTTTCAAATTTTTGTGTTTTTTTCCTTTGTTTGAAAATACAAGATTATGAGCTTTATTTAATATTTTGTCCTTCCCATAATGTTAACTTCAAATTATAAATCAGATGTTACTTCCAGACAGTTGCTCTCACTTTAGTAGCAGTTTCTCCATATACTTTTTTACTTTTACTTCGGTTATTTCTTGGACCTATAGCAATTTGAATAATAATAATAATTTGAGTAATATTCTGAAGTCGCGTTTTGAAGTAGCTTTACTTTTGTATTATTAATTGCAAAAACAGCGTCCAGTTGACCACCTTTGAAACCTTCTCTACGTTGAGCCCCTGCTGGACAAATGAGGAATTACACCGTCTCATTTACTCTTTAAAGGTCCTGTATTACATTTATAATACATTTACTCTTGTTATAATGTTGTTACCTCATCAAAAACAGACCCGGAGTTGTGTTTTGTTTCACTCACACACGTTTGAGTAACACTTTATTATTAGTCTGTAACATCTCCAAAGCTCAAAACGCTCTGTTCCACCTTGTGATGTCATGAAGCGGTAGTTTTCAAGTTAACATCTACCTTTTTACCTTTAGTTCGGTAGAAATTGGCAATTCCGGGACTGAACATGTGTGAATGAAGCAAAACACAACTCCAGGTCTGTTTGTGACGAGGAAACGACATTATAACTGATCAGAAAATAGCGTCATACGGGCACTTTAAGCTTGTTTTTTTTTTGTCTCATATAGTGTCGCCCCAGTATCTTGCATCTTTAGCTCTCACACGTTTTTTTTTTTGGTTTTTTTTACATTGACGGCAGTGACGCGATGGAAATGTAACAGTTTTACAGCCATCACCAGAGCTGCTGCAGGTGTCGTGGTTAACACAAGCCTCATGTGACTGACACTCGCACAGCAGCGTTTATATTCAGGGCAAAAGAGCTTCTTCTGCTTCTGTTTGGGCTAAGTCACAAAATAAGACGCCTGTGCCCACCGCGGTAAACCGCAGAGCCTTGTGTGGCCTAAAGGCCGAGGGCGGGCGGGTCAGTTGGTGCGAGTCACATTTTGACAAGCGCCGTTTATGATCGAAACTTGTGACATTTAAACTAATGCCAACGGCTGTAAGTAAACGCAGTATTTTGGTCATTGCAATTATTTTAAAGGCCAAGAACATGTGAAACTATTAGATTATAGTCATTTTATTTTATCATTACGATACTTTAGATGATATTGCCTTATGCTCCGTGTGCACCGTGTAACTTTTCTGGCCACTTGCTTGTTTCCATGGATACGTTACCTAGCGGGCGACAGCAGCTCAGTTTGTAGAGCGTTTGTCCGCAGATCCGAAGGTTGGCGGTTCAAATCTCGCTCTCGACATAAACGTTACACTGGTAGAGCTGACTCACAGGTTGGCGGTGCGATTCCAGCTCCCACAGATGAATGTTGTTGTTGTTGTCGTTGGGCAAGACACTTAACCCACCTCACCCCCAGTGTCTGTGTATGAACGTGTGGGTGAACGGGTGAGCGGTTCCTTGATGTAAAGCGCTGCGAGTGTCTTGAAGGCGGAAAAGCGCTGTATAAAAATGCGACCACGTTATTCCTTTGCCTGGAATGTTCCGCAATATGGCATTAAATGAATCTACACTCGCGGAGACGAGCAGGTGATCGGGTCGAGTCACGGGTCAGGTCTGTGGAGACGTGACCCAACTCACGCGTGCACGATTTCCAGTGTATTTTTGAGCATTAAAACACCTGCAATAGATAAGTTTAATGATAAACTTAACATCTCCATGGAGACGGGCAGAGAGCTGAACCCCCACCAAAAAAGTTACACAGTGCACCTTTAAATACTGACATAATTCTGCCTTCTTTTCTATGGAGCCAATTTACATCAGTGAGAGATTACACAGACAACTGCAGATCCACTGACCCACAGGTTGGCGGTGCGATTCCAGCTCCCACAAATGAATACTGTCGTTGTGTCCTTGGGCAAGACACTTAACCCGCCCCGCTCCAGTGTCTGCGTACACTGGTGTGTGAATGTGTGTGTGAACGGGTGAGTGGTTCCTTGATGCAAAGTGCCTTGAACCTGGAAAAACTCTGCGTAAAAATGTGAACGTTTGACCATTTACCAACTACAGAAAAATTGTAAAAAAAATAAAAATAAACTGATAAATTACTCAACGAAAAAACTACTGAAGCTTTGGACAGAGACAAAAAGACGAGGTTTATGTGAAAAAGAAAAAAAAGGCATGAAAACACAAGATAAAATGAAAAAACAAATTCATAAAGGACTTACCGATAAGGCATGTTCCAGTGGGAGCCTGAGCCGAAGTCAGAGTCGACAGAGGGACGTCTGCTCCTGTTTCTTGACGCCGCAGACGATACTTTAACTTTCTACCTTTAAGTAAACAATAAAAACCGTAGTTACACTGTCCATGTCTCTTAATATCCCCAGAAAAGACAAAACGATTCCACTTCTGCACTGGTCTGTGATAAGAAATCACTCCTCCCGCCCACTCATTTTGTACAATTTAGCTAAATGCCCTGTTATCTAGAAAATCTGTGTGTTCTTGTCTTTCTCTCTTTCTCTGTCTGTTGAGGAAGTGTAAGTTTACAAATGTTTTTCCTATTGGTTTTTCCATTTGATGTCATATTGATATGTATGTAAATAATGGTTTGTTTATAGAATTTACACATGCAAAGTACATAGAACTGTATAATTCTCCCTTTCAGTGTAGCTTCTGTTTTGTTATCTTGTTTCCACGGCGACGTTATTGCTTAGCTTGGAAAGTTCCAAAATATGACATGTTACGCATCTTACATTTATTTGTTTGCTTAAGAAGGGGGTAGTACACGTCAATGGGGTATTTATAGCTCACACATAACATGTTTAGTTCACTGTGTTGCCTTTTATTGTTTTAGAGATGCTGTATATATATTTAATGTTTAAATTAGTTTAATTATTTTTGTTTTAGGTGCTCCCATTGCTAAATTGCTCCCCTTTCAGAGCAATGTCACATATTATTTGAGCTGGCGTCCATTCCCGCTAATGAAAATACTGCACATTGCATCAGGTTTGTTAAGTCGTAGTGCGGCGGTGGCTGAAGTACTCAGTTTTGTTAAGTAAAAGTACAGATACAGAGGTAAACGTTACTCAAGTAAAAGTAAAAGTATCACGTGAAAAAATCTACTAAGTAAAAGTATTTAAGTACCTGTTTAAAAATGTACTTTAAGAATAAAAAGACAGTGTTTCACACAAGTGTTGTTCATTTGTTACAGTGTAAATGTAGTGATATTGATTAAAATGAGACATATTTTGGTCACAGTAACAATACGAACCCATTTTTTCATTTTTCTTATGAATTTTGTGTGTTTATTTTTGTTTTGCTCACAGAACTCCAAAACTTTAGTCAGGATGTTTCCACGAACATGGTAAAAATAACCCCTCAAATCACATGAAAAGTACTTTTTACTTTTCAGTCCTGTTGAAAAATGTAGTGGAGTAGAAAGTACAGATACTGCTCTCAAATGTAGTGAAGTAAAAGTAAAAAGTACCCACTGTAAAATGTACTTAAGTAGAATTCTTAGGTATCTGTACTTTACTTAAGTCCAGTACTTTACACTACAACAGAGGTGGAAGGTAACAGAGTAAAAGTAGTGTTGATTTGTATCCTGCTTTTGGGGCTCAATATCTATCGTGGGTATATTTTTTTGCAGTATTTCAGTTTCAGTCTCTTTCATTAGGTTTGAAGGGGGCGACGAGACATAAGAACGGCATCTGTTCTTCTTATATCTTCTTATCTAGAGGTGTGTGTGTGAGTGTGAGTGTGTGTGTGTGTGAGTGTGTGTGTGGGTAAGTAACAAAACAGAAAAACAAAACTAAAGAAATAAGAGGGAAAGGGCAGAACAATTAAAACGAAGAGAAAAAATAACTAATTCAGTGAGGTTTCAGAATTGCATTTACTGTTAATGTTAATGATGAACTGTTGGTCTTATGATGTAATGACTGAATGAATGAATGTGAAATGTGTATTTTTAACGTGTGTTCACCTGCCCAGGGGCTGCACGTGGAAAGCAGCAGTAGCTAAATCTGGTACAAATCGTCTTTTCTTTTGTAAGTTTAATGAATTTGTGCATGGTCCCTGACAAATAAAGAATAAAGAAAGAAAGAAATGTGTTTTTTTGTCGCTGCTTTTTTGCCAGATAGGGTCAGTACAGCTAAGAGCAGCGGGACAATCATATTTAAAACAGATGGGGGCAGCTAAAATATATAAATAAATTGTCCAAATGCAGGTTTGTGTTGTAGTACAGTGAGTTCTTGGGTCTAGTCGTTAATAAAAATGATCAGGTTCAACATTTGTGCTTTTACCTTTTGGATATTTCACGGCAAAGTACAGCGTAATTAATAGGAAAAACTCGTCTCGTGCCCCGCCCATCTGAGAGTATGACATCATAACTAACTCTGGATGTCTTAATAATATCGTCTACTGAAAAATCGTTAACTGGGGACCTGCTGCGCTGCCAACCGTAACAAGGATTCGAAGAAGAGATTACTTCAGGCATGTTTTTGATGAGGAAACATTATTATAACATGGTAGAAAGCTCCAAAAAGTCGATTTTGCATAATACCATGGGATAAAACGTGTTCTTACAGTGAGTGGATTTGCCTGTTGACCTTATCTCACTCACGATGGATAAGGTCATTGTCAAACTGTGGAACAGTCCATGCAAAGTAGTAACATTTAGAGATCATAGACCGTGTATTTAAATGGACACAGCTAAACCTGCTAGTCCTCACGTTCCAAATAGGAAGTGATCAAGGGCCGCGCTTCCAGCTCCATTGACTCTGGCTCCGATTCACTTTACTTTAGAAAACTGTGTCCCCTCTCTCTGTAACTGCTCTGTCAGACTCGTCATTTTGGTCTTAAAATGTTCGTATTAACCCGCTCTACGTGATCCTGGTGTTTTTATTTTGCTATTGTGTCCATAACTCAGGATATGAACATTAATAACAGACCAATCAGCTGCCTTCTTTCTCCTAGGTCCCTCACACTAGCGTTAGCAACAGATTGGCTCCAGATTGGCTCTTTGGTTGCTATGATACTCGCGATCGGAATTCCAAATATGGAACTCGGCTCCAAATTCGCCGCTATAACCGCTCCAGCCTCGATGAGCTTCATGTGACCGGAGCCGAACGCTGTGGGCGACGTCACACTCACTCAGTCCACTTCTTTACACAGTCTGTGGTAGAGATCGACCGATATGGATTTCTTCACGGCCGACGCCGATACCAATTGTTTAGAATCCAGAGAATCCAATGGCCAATAAGCTCTGCCGGTATTTTTCAGCTGATATTTGAGGGTGATTTTGGTAATTTTCCTCCAAATTCTGTAATTTAAATGAACTACAAACTCACGCACAGCTCTTTTTACCACAAACACATATTCGAACAGTGTGGTCATGTTTTGTGCAGTTATCTCTTTGCGCTAAAGTGTTCAAATAAAGCTTTATGTGGGTTCTTTAGGCATCTGGTCGGCCCAAACTAAATATCGACCTGAGTTGGAGATTTAAGGCTGATAATCTGTACGCCAAAAAGGGCAAATATCGGCCCAGTACATTGGCTAACCGACATATCAGTCTGTCTCTGATAACATGTCCGAAAAGTTACATAGAGGAGAATGCTCATAAAAACTGTACTGTTTTGGATATCAGTGGCATCCCTAATGATCGTGGACCGGTCTAATCATAGCCTGTGTACATAAATGGACGTAGCCTGGCTGCCACGTTCCAAATAGGAAGTGATCAAGGGCTGCGCTTCCGGCTCCATGGACTCTGGCTCCGATTCACTTTACATTAGAAAACTGTGGCCCCTCTCCCTGTTACTGCTGCCGTCAGACTCGTCATTTTGATCTTGAAATGTTCGTATTGACCCGCTCTACGTGATCCTGGTGTTTTTATTTCGCTATTTTGTCCGTAAATCAAGATATGAACGTTAATAACAGACAAATCAGGCGCCTACAGGTTTGCCTTCAACAGCCTCGCTCCAGATTGGCTCTTTGGTTGCTATGATACTCGCGGTCACTCAGTCCACTTCTTTACAGTCTGTGGGTCTAATGTTTAATCTCACCGAGGCGGAAAAAACGAGTACAATTGCTGACCATTTATTGAGGTCCATAAAACAATCATAAAATCAACAATAATAATAATTACAATGCAAAATATAACAACAGACATTAACAAATTAAATTAACAGATTGCCAATATTTATTCTAATCTGAAGTACTTAACAGCTCCAAAGCAAACGTTTGTATTGCAAGGAAAGGTTTGGGGTGGAGGAGCTACAATGTTTTAGGAATGTTGAGGAGCTCGTTGGGGGTCCGACAACTCCCACCTTTGAAACGCGGGTGATGGAGCGGTCGAAGGGACTAAGTGGACTAGGGCTGCTAGGAGAAATAATCGGTACGATATCGGCGGACACAGAATCTACACAGACTTAAAGATACCATCTGTAAGTTCATTAGCAGCTGTTCGGACTCGCATGTGCTCTCCGGTCTTCTTCTGTCAGACCAAAGCCGGCGCACCATCAGACGGCAGTGAAGCGGACAGCATCTAGTGGTGACACGTGAGAATGCGACAGGGGCGGGTCGGCCAATCAAAGTACAAATGGTAGCTTTAATATATATTGCAAAAGTGATACTATTTTCCATTTACAGATTGAGATATACATATGTTTGTTGTTTTTAATAATGCTAACCTCTGACCTCAAAATAATTCCTGCTAAAATTTAAAATCTCGATAATTAGCTTGACTTTGATCCTGGTTTGATTTTTAAAAGTTGTTTTGAAAGTTTGATTAAGCCGATTAAGACATTTATAATTCGTGTGATTAAACTCAATTTTTTTTTCTTCCAAACGTTGAAATAATATTATTGTAATTTTAAACTTTCGTATTTATTTCTCTACGTGACCAGCCCTAGTGCGGACAACGATGACGTAACACAACTATGGGACAGACAGACTTATGTATTTGTGGTGGCGTTGAACAATAATGTTTTGAATATGAAAAACTAGCACGCACCCGTTCCACCCACATCTACACATAAAATACATGTAAGGACCAGAAATTAAACCGAAAAGAGCTTGTTCCACGTCAAATTCAGTAAACTTCAAACATGCGGCGCGTTTGACTTTGTTTAGACTCTTCGTAGTTACACAATTTGACCCTGGTTTGTGAAGGTTGCCATGGCGTCCAAGCTCAGTTCCAGTGAGAAATATAGACCAGTTTTTTTGTGGCTCAACAACAGGCTCAGTCCTATAACAAGGTTCATTATTAGTCCACGTTTAGTCCTGATCCTCTTCTGGTTTAGTCCTGGTTTAGTTTTGATCAAGTCTTGGTTTAGTCCATGTTTAGTCCTATTTTGGTCCTGGTTTAGACCTTGTTTTGCACTTGGTTTAGACCTGTTTATATATTAGGTTTACTCCTGGTTAAGTCCTGACCCTGTCCTGGTTTAGTCATAGTATAGACCTGGTTTAGTTCTGGTTTAGACCTTGTTTAGTTCCAGTTTACTCCTAGTTTAGTCCTGACCCAGGCTTGGTTTAGTCCTGGTTTAGTTCTATTATAGACCTGGTTTAATCTTAGGTTAGTCCTGGTTTAGACCTTGTTTGGTTCCAGTTTAGACCTGGTTTAGTCCTAGTACAGCATAATGGTTTTAACCTGGTTAAGGTCCTGGTTTAGTCCTGTTTTAGTCCTAGTTTAGATCAGGTCAAATCTTAGTTTAGTCCTTGTTTAACTTTACCTCAGGTCCTAGTTTTGTCCCGGCGTAGTTCTGGTTTAGCTCTAGTTCCAATCCTGTCTTAGTCCTGATTTAATCCTGGTTTAGACCTTGTTAAATCCTGGTTTAGTTCTTGTCTGGTACTGGTTTAGTTCTACTTCAGGTTTAGTCCAAATGTAGTTTTGGTTTAGTTCTAGTTCCTGTCCTGGCTTAGTCCCATTACATTAAACATGACAGAAAACAGTGAGGTCCGTGGTTCTTAGACCTTTTTGGTGCCTTAGTCCGGCCTTAGTCCTGTGTCTGAATCCAACTCCTCCTCCGCGGGGCTCAGAGGTCAAAGGTTGTGGCTCTGTCTGGACTGACCTGGATTTTCAGAATAAAACGTTGTACAAATAGTTCTTTTTTTTTTTTTTATGGTCGATCGGAGAGTTCAGCGAGACACCTGCACCTGCCCCTGCCCCTGGCTCGTCACGTCAGGGCCGCGGCTGGCTAACCGGCTAAGGATGTTGCGTTCGGACATCTGCAGACGCACGGCGACCGGGGGTATCCTAGCGATGGTTGCTGGGAGGCGTGTCACATCTGCCTTCATGTCACTCAGCAGCTCCTCAAGTTGTTTGAGAACTGAGACAAAAAAAGAGAAATATTTTATTAGTATTTTTTACATTAAGCTCAGTATTTGTTTCAGTTTTGTCCAAATGCACTTTATAACCGGGAGGCAGTGGCTCAGAGGTCAAAGCTTTTACCCAAAAACCCAAAAGTTCATGGTTCAATCCCAGCTCCAATCAGTGCAAACAACATTGTGACCTTGAGCAAGATATGAATTAAAGAAGTATGAATGTGCCGTGTGAGTGAGAGATTGGTTGTAGTAGGAGGGGCCAAGTCTACCCCAGGGCGGCTGTGGCTTCCAAAGTAAAAAGTTCAAAATTAGCAGCACCAAATGTGAGATTGAATAAATAATCCATGAAATTGTTAAGTGACTGAGTGTCTGTATAAGCGCTTTAAAAGACGGATGCACTACTGATATTATAAATGAACTGTACTGTGGCCAGACACGAACCTATTATTAGCTAAAGATGTTTTGAAGGCTGGGAGGGACGGCCCACACGCGCCCCCTACTGGTCTGTTTAGAGAAGACATGAAATAATACACAGGAGGAACTTCAGGAAATAGGTTATGTTTTAATAATAATATAACAAGCTCTATATAAAACAGACTGTGAACACCAAAACTACTTGTCTTTATTTTATGGCCTGCTGAGTTCGAGTGGGACATACTGAAATTTTAGGTGGGTAAATATAGAGGTATTTGTGTCTTCGTTTTGGCAAGTAGGTTTGATTGGCTGGGCAAGAATCTGATTTGAATAGACGATGCCCAATTAGATACTAAATATTCTGTGAAATATACTTTTCTGGTTCAAACTTTATATCTACCCTGTTATTGTACTTAATAATAACGTGATAATCCTGCATTTTGTGCGGTACATTTGTCTAGGCCGGGTTTAGACCGTAGACTGTATCAATGGACATAAATAACCCGCTAGCTGCCGCATTCCAAATAGGACTGAGCGTGGCCACACTCACAGCTCCATCGACTCTGGCTCCAGCTCACTTTATATTGAAAAAGCGTCGTCCCTCTCTCCGTAACTGCTGTTTCAGTTTAGACCTGGTTTAGTTCCAGTTTAGACCTGGTTTTGTTCCACTTTAGACCTGGTTTAGGCATAGTACAATACGTGGTGGTCCAGCATTACCCCAGTGTGGTACCTTTGTGTAGGACTAGTTTACACCTGGTTTAGTTCCACTTTAGACCTGGTTTAGGCATAGTACAATACGTGGTGGTCCAGCATTACCCCAGTGTGGTACCTTTGTGTAGGACTAGTTTACACCTGGTTTAGTTCCACTTTAGACCTGGTTTAGGCATAGTACAATACGTGGTGGTCCAGCATTACCCCAGTGTGGTACCTTTGTGTAGGACTAGTTTACACCTGGTTTAGTTCCACTTTAGACCTGGTTTAGGCATAGTACAATACGTGGTGGTCCAGCATTACCCCAGTGTGGTACCTTTGTGTAGGACTAGTTTACACCTGGTTTAGTTCCACTTTAGACCTGGTTTAGGCATAGTACAATACGTGGTGGTCCAGCATTACCCCAGTGTGGTACCTTTGTGTAGGACTAGTTTACACCTGGTTTAGTTCCACTTTAGACCTGGTTCAGTTCCAGATTAGACCTGGTTTAGACCTGGTTGAATTCCACTTTAGACCTGGTTTAGACATAGTATAATATGTGATAGTCCTGCATTATCCCCATGTGGTACATTTGTGTAGGACCAGTTTTACGTGGTGGTCCAGCATTACCCCAGTGTGGTACCTTTGTGTAGGACTAGTTTACACCTGGTTTAGTTCCACTTTAGACCTGGTTCAGTTCCAGATTAGACCTGGTTTAGACCTGGTTGAATTCCACTTTAGACCTGGTTTAGACATAGTATAATATGTGATAGTCCTGCATTATCCCAGTGTGGTACCTTTGTGTAGGACTTGTTTACCCCTGGTTTAGTTCCAGTTTAGACCTGGTTTAGTTCTTTTGCAGACATGGTTTAGTTCCAGTTTAGACTTTGTTTAGACATAGTATAATATGTGATAGTCCTGCATTATCCCAGTGTGGTACCTTTGTGTAGGACTTGTTTAGACCTGGTTTAGTTCCAGTTTAGACCTGGTTTAGTTCCAGTTTAGACCCTGTTTAGACATAGTATAGTACATGATAGTCCTGCATTACCCCCGCGTGGTACCTTTGTGTAGGACTGCGTTGGCCGGCTTGTTCCCAGACATCGACTCTTTGCTCAGATGCTGATGACTTTCGGCCAGACACTCGACTTCACTGAAGCGCGTGTTCAGAGCCATGGAGGGGTGGGCGGGGTCTTCGGTCATGTTGAGATACGCCGCTCTGCGAAGCTGCTCCTCGATCACCAACGCCTGCTCCAATAACTGCAGAAGGGGAACGAAAAGACAAAAATACTTAAATGTTCTACTGTTAGGTCTTATACAGCAAAGATGGATTAGAGGGTTGCTATGTGCTGGTCTTTTCTTTAAAGTGCATATGACAGATTAAACTGCAAATTTTACATAGTTAACATCATTATATTTAAGCTTTTACGAAAAACATGCCTAGTTTTTTCTACTTAAAAAAAAAAATTTGTGAAGTATTCTTCTGTTACCAAAGGCCAAAACACATAAATTACACAATAGTTGTGATTAAACTAATAAAAACAACACCTGACAACACCTTTATTTTGTTAAATGAAAGTTTAAACTGTCAGAAAAATACCTTCTTTGTGTAAATTGTATTCTGTTTTAGAACTCAGCGCTACTTCCTGCATTTTTTTAAACTTTTTTTTGTACTTTTTTTCACACAAACTGCCACAAAACTGATTTTCCAAAACATTCCTGAACATTTCCAGTTACTACCCCACCAAACCAAGTATTAATTAGAAAAAACATGAAAACCTGCCACATGCACTTAAACCTAAGGAAGAGATAAAGCTTTCTGAGCAGCACAGACAGACCAAAGTGCAGAGACACGAGGAGAAGAGTCTCGCTTATATTAAGTTGATCCGATTTGCCTCGTCAGACCCAGGTTGAAAATGGAAATGTATAACCTGTGATCCAAGAGATTTTTCATCCAATTCCAAACGTTCCGAGACCACTTGAAATGGGTATTTTCGGAGCGCCCCAGAATGTGACTGTCATGTTCACACTGGCCCGAGTTCACCGCCTTCAAATCGAAGTCTCTTTCATATCGACCGAACTGGTGACTGTGTGAAAATACCCAAAACAGCTCAAAGTTCTGAAACGATACTCCACCTTAAACCGCCGAGCCAGAAACTTGTTCTTGATCTCGAGGAAGTTCCCCCTGCTCATCTCTCCTTTAAAGGGCTCGTTGAGGATGGCGTACCTCACGTCGTTCTGAACGTCCTGCCACCGAGCGTAACCGTGTCTGAGGCGCTGGGGTCAAGGGTTCAACGAGAGGGATGGGTCTCTGTAAATGCTGTTTTAATGATATTTTTCATGTTAGTTAGATAGGTTAAATTTAACTAGGGCAACAACAAGACACTGTAACTAGGTTTAGGTCAAATGGATGATTCTGTTTGGGCGGCAGTAGCTCAGTTGGGACAGTGTTTGTATCCACTGATCTGAAGGTCGGTGGTTCGAATCCCGCTCTCGACATAAACATCATTGGTTGAGCGGTCAGATCCACTGACCCACAGGTTGGCGGTGCGATTCCAGCTCCCACAGATGAATACTGCTGGTGGTTCCTTGATGTAAAGTGCTTTTGAGTTCCTTGAAAGTGTAAAAAAATGTGACCATTTACCATTTCTTTGACTGTGGGACAAAGGACGGAGATAAGCCAATAGCCGTGTTTACGTGTACGTGTGTCAAGTTTGTCCATTAACCTGCACCATCTCAACCAAATAACTGAAAATGAAACCACATAAGATCTAGAAGGATACTGTATGATGCCGGCCAAGAGCCAGTAGTCATGGCGACGATGCCAAATCTCAAACGTCTTTTTGGTGACAGTGGCTGCCCGCTCCTCGTTCTGCCACAGAGAATGGAGCTCTGGAAAATAAGTATTAAAACTATAAGAACATGCAACAGGAATATATTTAACATCACAGGGCTTTCAAGTTGAACTAATTTTAGATAATTTTAGATATGGGACCCTATTTGGTCCACAATGAGTGAACTGCATTGTTGGAACAGCAAAGTACAAGAGTAAGATATGTTTTTCATAGTGCGGAGGTTTATGTCCATTTCGGCTCAATTCAGGATGTTGTGTTTAAATGTGTGTGACTCTATGGGTCGTCTTTATCTGAGGGACTTACTGCAGCCCTATACTCCACCCAGAGCCCTGAGGTCAGAGGTCAGCTGACCAGCTCCTGCTGCTGTGCCCAAAGCCAGGCTCAAGACCAGAGGTGACAGAGCCTTTTCCGTGGCAGCGCCCGGACTATGGAACAGCGCCCTCTGCCTGTCAGATCCTCTCAGTCTTTAACACAGTTTAAACTAGACTGAAAACCTGCCTCTTTAATACTAGCTACACAGGATATCTTGGTGTTTTATTGTTCTCTTCCTATGTATCGTGTTATCTGTATATTTGTTTTTTTTGTTGACTTTTATGTGATGCACTTTGGTCAGCTGACCATAGCATGTGCTAGTTAGTAAGTAAGTAAGTAAACAGAATGATTTTGGCCAAGCAAATTCAATTCAAATTCGATGCAAAAGTTACAAAAAATCTCTAAATATAACTTAAAAAAAACCCAAAAAACGTATTACTTATTAAAACTTAAAACGAAATTAGTGGTTTACAGATTTCTTACATTCTTACAAATAACTACATTTTGCTGTTTCCAGAGAACAGCCTTTGTAATTTACCCATTGCTCTCATTCATAAATGATTATTTTGATTTGATTGTGATGTATCTTGCAGCCTTTCCTCATAGTTATTACTGTGTTATTACTGTACTATTAGTGTGCTATTACTGCGTTATTACTGCGTTATTACTGTGTTATTACTGTGTTATTACTGTATTATTTCTGCGTTATTACTGCACTATTACTGCGCTATTACTGCGTTATTACTGTGCTATTACTGTGTTACTGCTGCGTTATTGCTGCGTTATTACTGTGTTATTACTGTGCTTTTGCTGTGCTATTACTGTGTTATTAATGACTGTACCTGTGAACCCTCCGTCTGCGATGTTGAACATAAACCGCTGCTTTGTGGCCTTCTTCTTCTCCTCGCTGATGTTGACCAGAGCAGACGCGGCAGAGGCCACTCCATCTTTGGTGTTTTCTCCGTTCTGAAGTTTGTCCGTATCCTCGTTTTTCAAGACTTCCTTTTCTTCTTTTGGCTCTGTAGGAAAAACTCTGTCAGTGAACTCTATAGAACTCCAAATAATGTAATAATAGTGGATTTTGTGTTGGGTCAAATGAGACAAACCTTTTTTGTCGTCTGCAGATGTTGTATCCATCTTTTCTTCTTTCCCTTCCTCAACTGAACAATGAAACGAAACGAAACAGATACGATAAGAATATATACAGTATAAAGATATTTATTTAAAGTTGCAATATCTGCCAGTTGCTTGTCTCTACGGTGCTTTGCCTGGAATGTTCCACAATATGGCGTTATACTTATCAACCTCCACAGAGATAAGCAGGAGATGCCACCAGGTCAACTTACAAGTCAGATCTGTGGAGGTGACCCCGCTCAAAGTAACAGTGTATGTTTTTAAAAGGTATTTTTTGCAGCAATAAAAACACCCGTAATTGAATAAATGCAAATTATTCTCAAAAAAGGCACTGAAAAATACAAAATTAAAAGCCAACACATGATTTTAACTATTATGATTTTAAAATATTACTATTTTAGTTATTTTGTGCCTCGGTTTTTTTCAACTTAGTACTGGAAACCGGACCCTTTACTGAAAAACACCGAAAGAACAATTTTGTACGATCTCTATGTATCCAAGTAGCACCTCTTGCCCCTAAATTTTTGTAGATAAGTTTAATGACATATTATGGAACATTCCTGGCACAGCAATAACTCCATATCTCCATGTTGATTTATCAAATTAAAATGTATTTACACGACCAGTCAAAAGTTTGGATACACCCTCTAATTCAATGTTTGTTGTTTTTTGTACCATTTTCTATATTTTATGTACATATAAGACATCAGATATATGAAGAAAGATGTATGGAATTATGTAGCAAAGAATAAAAAATTAAATAACTTTTCTACATTTTTTAAAATACGTTATATTCAAATCCTCAAATTATCCACCCTTTGCTCGGTCGATAAACACAAAGTAGTTATTTAACTTTTTTTCTTTTCTACATAATTCCATATATCTTTCTTCACTTATTTGATGTCTTCTGTTTTTCTTCTGTTTATTTAAAATGTAGAAGGTAGTGTAATGATCTGATAGTTTGTGTTTAGATCGGAGCTGACACTTTTGTTGTTCTTGTTCCTGTTTACGTGTTGTTAACGTAACTGCTTTTGTTTGTGACACTTGGTTGCTATGCCGACAAGTTGACGTGAAGGTTCTATTGGTCAGTTACTGGTCAGTTTTGGACACTGGCTCTAGTGAGCTGACTCTGCTGTTGTTTTGCTCTTATTTTTTCGTGGGTTACGGCCGACAGCAGCCCTTGTGCTCAGAAAATAAACAACTAGAAGAAAGTAGGAGTAAAAATTTAAAAAAAATAAAAATAAAATGAATGAGAAAGTGTGTCCAGACTTTTGACTGGTCGTGTATTTTTTTTTAACTTTATTATGTCAAATTTGGAGATTGTGGAGAAATTCTCTTTTACTTGTACATACTGTATTATTATATGTGTTGTATGACGCATGTACCATATGTTTACAGGTTTTTCATCCACCAAACTGTCACTCTGACTTAACATCAGCCTGTCCAGGGACGACAGGTGGAAATTAGTATTTTTACTAAACCTGGCACCTTACATCTTTCCTGTTTTTAAGGTCAATGCATCGTTCTGCACTGTCCCTGTCCAAATAAAAGCAAACCACACCGTACTTCTATCAGTATTTGTGATACAATGACAACAATTAGGATAATAATTCAAATGTCACTTATTGCCACACCTTAATCAAAAGAGGATGTACTAAAGATCAAATAAAAGTACCTTTATACATTTGTAATAATACAGTGATGAAAAAGTATAATTTTTAATGCCAATTTATTGCTCAGTTTATTTTAGACTAGTTTATTCTCATTTTATACAGTTGGGGCATCTTAGTCTTCTCTATTAAAGGTCCTATTTATGCAAAATTTTACCCTTTGTTCTGAAGAGATTGGGAATTTCAGAGCTGTAATTATTCAAATTATTTTAGTGAAGGTGTGTGGAGTTTAAAAACACAGTGGAGCACTCTCTGTATTACCACATGACATCACAAGGTGGAACAGAGTGTTTTCAGTTTGAGAGAAGAACTCGTTTATGTGGTAAACACTGGTCGCTCCTACCTTTGCCTCCCTCTGGATCTGCCTTGGACTCCTCCGTCTTCACCTCTGCCTCTTTCTCCTGTGGCTTCTGTTCTTTCTCTCTCTCCTCCTCCCTGTCCTTCACGTCGCTCCCTCTCTCCTCCTTTTCCTTCTCGTCCTTCGTCTCGTCTTCGCTCTCTTTTCTGCCGCTAGTGGAGGATTTGTCCGACTCGTCTGGGATTTCAATGATCTGCGAGAAAACAATGAGATTATGGTATTTGTTTCCGTGGTAATTAAGTATTTATAAATATTAAACATTTACGCACATCTGAATCGTCGGACTTTTTGCCCACTTTTCCTTCCTCTCCCTCCTTCTTAATATCGTCCTTGTCATCAACTTTAGACAGATCCTCTGCAAAAAGAAAGCATTTTTATCAGTTCATTTAATGTGTTTAAGATGTAAACAAATGTGAACCTTAAAACACTAGAAATAACAACTGGACTAACAAAAATAAAACAGCAAAACTAAGTAAATACTGTAAATTTCGGACTATTGAGAGCACCTGAATATAGACCACACCAGCTAAATTTTAAAAGAAAATTAATTTTGTACATATATAGGCCGCACCCGAATATAAGCCACATGTTACAAATATGTTGTAACAAGGGATATTTACACAGAAAGACGGTACACGGAGGTTTTTTTGAGTTTTAATTTAAGATACGCTATTTCTTTCAAACTGTGCCTGAAAATCGGCCGGACGGCAACACGGGATGAACAAACCTGCATGTTTAGAAAATAAAACGGCACCAACACATCTGCTTTTATTTCCTCTGAAAGCTTTTGTCGTCTTTTACATTAACTAAGTTCTTCCCGTTGCCGCCTCCAACGTCGCACCATCAGCTCATTGATGCCGAGTTCACGCGCAGTGGCTCTGTTTCCTTCTTTGACGCCAGATCCGTTGCCTTTAACTTAAAGCTGCATCATTTACATTTCTTCGTGTGTTTTCCATGATGAGGCTGTGGCATGATGCGCAAAACGACAGTGCAAAATCAAAACTAGTGTATTCTTCAGCGCGTTCTACTGCTAGAGAGCGCCCCCCGGTGGCGTTTAGCCAGTAAAAATCTATAAATTAGCCGCAGTGTTGTATAAGCCGCAGGATTCAAAGCGTGGGAAAAAAGTAGCGGATTATAGTTCAAAATTGATAGTAGTGAAAAAACCAAACAAAATAGGGAGCAATTCAAAATATATGTACTAGTGTTGCTCTGATATCATAT
>JACM01056522.1:0-11117 GCA_000787095.1 Periophthalmodon schlosseri | reverse complement strand
CCCCACCCAGCACTTTTCCCCAGGTCAATTCTCCCTTCCTTCCCCGTGCCCACCCTACCTCCCTCCTTCCCGTCCCTACTTGGTTAGACGTCCCCCACCTACCTAATAGTGTCTCAGTCAAGTATGACTCCAAAAGTGTCTCCTGGTTCACCACACACCGTCAAGTATGTCTACAAATAACATAGACCCGCTAAATAAGACCTGACTGAGAACGTGTTCTCATTGAATGATCAGGGTATATTGTCATTGTACATTCAAAACATTTTTCAGTTTTCAAAGAGAAAAAGGTAGTCTCTATTGTAGACGATGTATCACTCACCCATCACTTGTTTAATATCTGCATTATAAGTATCAGGATAGTTATACTGCCTTGTTGATCTTGCGGTAAAAGTCCTCCACCTCGCGTGGCAAGAGTAACAGCTTGATCCGTCCATCTTGTAGAATCCACATTTTGCACAGGTTGTGGTGAAAACCTAGGAAGATGCCTATGTCGATAAACTGATTCTTCACGCCATTGAATGCTTTCCTCTGGCGCACTGTCTCTGGTGATAAGTCCTGAACAAAGTTTACCTCCGTTGTGCAATACATCTCGCTTTTTAGCTGCTCTTTATCTTGGTCTCTCAAAAAGCAGATGAGCATGGCTCTTTGATTTTGTGTCGCCGTCGGGCCAGCCCAGTGCACTCTTTCTAATATCAATGTCATTTAGCCAAGATCCAGATTTGGGCAACATGTTGCTCACAAACACCAAAAGTGTGCCCTGGCCTTCAGCCCCCCCTTTGAGCCCAAAGAGGTAAATGTTTTTTTCTTCTTCCGCGGTCCTCCAGGTCAGTGATTTTTGTCTCCAGCTGGGCTATCCTCTTCATGGCTAAATTTAAAGAAGCACCATCCTCGTTTAGTTTGTCTCCATGACTCGTTTTGTGTTAGACGTTACCGTGATGTTTGCCAGACTCCCTTGTATTGATGTTATTGAGGTAGTCATATCACCAAGCCGTTTGTTGGTGTCATCCAGCTTTGTATTAAATACACAGCAAAATGCTCTCAGCTCATCTCTGTGCTCCTTTAGCACATCAGATACAGATGACATGTTGCTGGCGTCTGTGCCCTCGGCTTTGGTTTCAGCATTTTCCATTCGCAAAGTTGTTTTCCGCGTGGTATTGTTCCCCTTTACTTGCAGGGATTTGGGCATAGTCACACTGCCATTAAAAATGTTCTGCGTTTAAAGCAGTTTTAGTGTGTTGGTTTGTCGGAGTTCACGTTCTACGGCGCCATCTTGACCAGGTCACATGACCTACATCAAGGAACATGACTGGTTCCTTGACGTAAAGCGCTTTGAGTGCCTTGAAGGGGGAAAAGCTCTATATATAAAAATGTGACCATTTACCATTTATTGTATGAAGTATCTAATTCTGTATTTTTTACCAAGTCAAAATATATAAAACGAAAACTAAAAATAATACATATTAAATACATACTAAAGATACTTATTATATTAACTAACTAATTTCAAACTCAATTTTGATGCTAAGGCATTCACTCAATACTCGATACTGATTACGATACCACAATGAAGTTAAAATATGCTCCTTTGTTAGAGATGGAATGTAATTTTCAAATACAAAATAATAGTATTTTATCTTAGCATGCAGTATTTTATCTTAGCATGCAGTCTTTCTGATAAAGCTTTTCTGATAAATTTTGTCCTGTGAATGTGACTTTTTTAGTATCAGTACTTGTTCAAATTATTGATGTGACGTTCATGAACGAGTCGACTCCTTTGAATGGTTCCTTAACGTGAACGGCTGGAACTGGATCTCATTTTTTAAAAGAGTCGAATCTTTTTCTTTCTAATTTTTATACATTTTTATACTGATTAAGCCTGAACCATCACAAGAATCAGCACAGAAGCAGAGCAGGAAACACGAGTGAGAGCTTTGTGAACAAAAAAACATATTTGGCATCATAATAACAGTTAGATTTTTAAATAATTCTTATTGTAGTGCAGTGTTTTATTTAGATTATTCATAATTTCAAAGGGCAAACACATTCCCACTCTCAGTTTGAACCATTTTAAACACATCTGAGACTTGGCTGTCTCACTCAGTGATTATTTTGTAATTAAAATGAGTTCTCACATTGGCTTCTGTCATATAAATACATAATAAAAGAGCCAGTCTTTTGAACAGCTCTTTGAAATGAACAATGCATTTGAACAGCTCTTTGAAATGAACGAATGCAAAAGATTCGGATCCCCTAAAAGAGCCGAAAGTCCCATCACTAGTTCAGATGTATCTAGTTTCGATATTAGTTTAAGTATTGAATAGTATCTGATTTTCAATAGTGTTGACAACCCCACTGCCTATTACCACATTACTCTGGCATCTTACCAACTGCCTCAAAGCTCAAACTGGGTACATTTTCAAAGAACCTGCGTTGGATCACCTTCACTCGGCTTTGTTTAGTCTGTTCCGCCCCGGAGCGCATGCGAATTTGGGTAGATTAGCGGGTGATTAAACTTTCGCTTAATCTCATTAGCTTGTAACCAAGAAGCTAATCGGGATCACAGCTGAGCAGGCTAATTCACGGAAACTCTTCCATCAGCGCTGCCGATGGGAGCCGTCCCCTTCGCGTGTGGGAAGTGCCGGCAGAAGTTGAGTCATTGCTTAGAAGAGGGTGGAATTATGAGCGGCGTTTGGCATAAAAAATGTACTATAATGTAATATCGCACATTTAATCTTGGTAGGTTTAGCTAGCAGATGGCAAAGTGATGGAAATAATTCTCTGGCGTTACAGACAGAGCTTGGTAATATTTAGAAACTACACAGCGGATAATTAGCAGTTAAAATGTTGTCATTAGTGAAGCTAATCTTCAGTGATTATAATAAGTGAAATTTGGCAGTAAATAGATGGGGTGACTTTTATAAACGAGCGATCCAAGCCGAATGTGTTGGAGATGTTCTTGCTTTGTCTGGAATGTTCCACAATGATATTAAAGGGGCAATATATAACTTTTCTAGCCATGTGTCTATCTCCATGGGAGCAGTTTTACATAGGCAGAGTGTGCAAATGTTTAGGGCCACATCAGCCTTGAGAGTGATTCATACATGCCTGAGTCTCCTGCATTTGAGACGCCATTGCTCAGAAAATTCCGGTTTTCCCCTAACCCCATACACACCCAATGCTCTGTACTTACTTTGTTCTCCAGTGGTATTTTATCGTTGTTTTTTTTTACTCTTTAAACCGTGATACTTACAGGATTCAGCAATAACACATAATGAAAAACTATTACCTGCACATTACTGCTTGTTAGAGAGAGAGGGTCGGCCACGTGTCTGTCTCCATGGAGATGTTGTTGCTTTCCCTGGAATGTTCCACAGTTCCACAGTGCAAGGTTAAATGAGTTTTAAACGTAGGCCAACACTAAGGTCAGACATCATATTCCTACTTGAGCAATACATTGTACAGTGTAACAGTACTCTTACTTGAGTAACAGATTGTACAGTGTAACAGTACTCTTACTTGAGTAACAGATTGTACAGTGTAACAGTACTCTTACTTGAGTATAAATTTTAGTTTCTCTTTCCACTGTGAGTTAAGTCTACAAATGACAAAAGCGTTATCTTGACAATATGAAATGATTTCAACATTTGTTTCTTGCACCGCTCCTTCAGCTGTGAGTTAGTTTGTCTCATTTCTGTATCTATCCTTTGTGCATTATTTAATGTTTATCCTTCCAAATTTTTAAACCAGGTATTTAAATCAGGTATGTTACTCTCTTAGCTTCCCCAAATACTTATACTATTACCATACTAGATTTTATATAATATTTAACAGTACCCTTATTTGCATACAATTATTGGATACTTTTCCTACCTCTGACTTATGCAGCAAATAATAACAGTCATAGTCTTTTTGGTACTCCAGATGCCCTTCCAATCATATTCAGCCCCGTAACTGTAGTGTCTTGCCTAATCACACAATGACTGTATTCTTCTAGTGAAATTTGAACTCCAGACCTACTTGTTGTAAGGCAAACACTTACTTACTACCTCATCTCTGTCAGTCCCAGTTTTGCTTGTTAAGCGAATAGATTGTCCTACTACCATACTACCAATTTTATCCATGAACTTTCTTGCCAATCTTTAGCTTCTTCTGCAACTGCATTAAAAACAAGTGAGCTGAAATGTGTCACCCTGTACTAGTGCAATAGTATTAGTGGCTTCATTTACCCAGCATGCCGTCTGTTTTATCTCATAAGACAAGTTCTACACACACACACATATCGTACTGAGAGATGTCAGTGCTGAGGCTGCTGCTCCGAGCAGCTAATTGGCCTTAAAAGAGCACTAAATAGTGTCCAACCAGAGATCAGCTCGGAAATGCTCCAATTAACTGACAGCATAGCGGCCACAGCCGGAGCACTTAAAGCCAGAGAGGAGAGGGTCATGTCTACGTTAAGGTCACACGCCCCAAAGAGGACATGGCAAAGGCACTATATTACGCAAAAATGAGTCTTAAGCCATGTTAGAATGCTGTTACCACATCAAAAACATACCTAGAGTTGTGATTTGTTTCATTCACACGTTTGAGTAACCCTTTATTATTAGTCTGTCTACATTGCTAAAGCTCAAAATGCTCTGCTCCATCTTGTGATGTCATGAAGCGGTAGTTTTTAATTTCAACAACTACCTTTTACCTTTTGTTCAGTAGAGATTGACAGTTCAAGGGCTGAAAGTATCCAAATGACTCTCATGAAGGTGTATGGATTTTAAAAACACAATGAAGCATTTTCTGTTTTGCCACATGACATCACAAGGTGGAACAGAGTGTTTTCTGTTTGAGAGAAAAACTCAGCCTAAATATGCAGGGTTTGTGTGTTAAACATGTGTGAATGAAGCAAAACACAACTCCAAGTATGTTTTTGATGAGGAAACAATGTTATAAAATAGATCAGAAAATAGCGTAATGTGGGACCTTTAAACCATGCAGGTAGTAGTCTTCAATATGTAGACCAGGTGAAAAGTAGTGTCTTGCCCAAGGGTTAAGGCATCTCTGGTCAAAGCTGGGATTAAATCAGTATCACTATCTGTGTCTATTCCAAGCATAAAATAGGATAATGAATGTCCTAATGTGCTTGTAGCTACAGTAACTAAAAGCAGCTTAGGTTTAGAGTTGGGTAGAGTAGCCACAAATTGTACTCATGTAAGAGTAACGTTTCTTCAAAATAATACTCAAGTAGAAGTACAAAGTAGTGGTCCAAGAAATTACTCAAGTAAGAGTAAAAAGTATTTGGGGAAACTACTACTCAAGTAAGAGTAACTTAAAGAGTAACTTTCGGGACGGGACGTAACATCTGACTTATAATTTGAAGTTTATGTAATTTGAAGGACAATACATTATATAATCCACAACCTGGTATTTTCAAAGGATAGACACAAAAGTGAGGCAAACTAAATCATATCTGAAGGAGCGGTGCAAGAAACACAAATGTTCAAATCATTTCGTATTGTCAACATTAAGATTGTAGACTTACTCACCATGGGAACTGTAACCAAAACTTGTACTGCTACTTCAAACTAAATATTGCTCAAGTAGAAGTAAAAGTATGGTGTCAGAAAACTACTCCTGAGGAATATATTGTCATCAAAAGGTTATTAAAATAATGTAACTATGTCAATGTTACCGAGTATTACTCACCCCTGCAGTAAGTAGGCCAGGTGAAAAGGAGCGTCTTGCCCCAGTTGCCCAAGCACAGTTGTTTTTTTGTTTTTTGTTTTGTTGACATAGGCAGAGTGTGCAAATGTTTAGGGCAACATCACTTGCCCCAGTTGCCCAAGCACAGTTGTTTTTTTGTTTTTTGTTTTGTTGACAAACAGTGATTGCCTTGAGAGTGATTCATGCATGCTTGAGTAATCTTTATTCTTCTGCATCTGAGACACCATTGCCCAGAAAATTCTGGTTTTCTCCTACCCCCATACACGCCCCATGCTCTGTACTTACTTTGTTCTCCAATGGTATTTTGTTATGTTGTTTTTTTACTCTTTAAACTGTGATACTCGTGGGATTCAGCATTAACACATAATGAAAAAAACTACTACCTGCGCATTACTGCTTGTTACCGTGGTGCAGGTCTATCCACCTTATTCCGGAAGTTGCCAAGGGCGCCACCATCATCTTTGGGGTAGTATTATTTTGCATGGCACTGCTGATCTCACCAGCAAATAAGTTCTATACGGACTACAGAGCATTTTAAAGCCTCCCACAGAATCAGTGCAGTGCTAACTTGTTAGAACACATGAACACTGAACATTTTATACAAATCAACCTACTTTATATTGCGGTGAATCTTTTCTCAAATTCTCCATTGAAATGAACGGAAGTGCCATCACAAAGAAAGTGTGGTTTAGTAGCATTTAGAGGCAAAAGTGGGCAGGGTGGAAAGGTGGGGCCATCAGCATGGTCCTGTTTAGGGTGTTATATAGCACTGCAATTTTCAACAAGACATCAGTAGACCTGTTTCTTTTATTACGTTGTTTTAGATCAATATTGCAATTTGAATAATTGTCACAGGCCTCACAGCGTAACTGCCCAAGTTAGGTTTTATGTAGTTTTGGCCTATATTATCGTCAGCCTCATATCATAACTGCCTGTCATTTTTAGGCCAAATTGAGTTTTCTGTCTCATTCAGAGCCCCCTGCATCTGTAGGTATCATTGGCTCTGACCACGGCCAATCAGAAAGATTTTTACAGCCCAGAAAACACAAACCACCCCAGACATCGTATTGACATATGTAGTTTATTTTTGTATTTCACCTAAAATGACTCAGGCAATTATGCTAACGGTATGTTACTTGTTAACATTCATCTTGTCTACATTTCCAATAGTCATGACATGTTTGGGCTGCTAGCTGCGAGAGGATGTCTTGCAGCATCGACTGTCAGCGGTGTTGGTGGTGACATGTTATATATCAACTGTTGTTACTTCCTGGGGGCATGGTCAGCCTGATGGACCAATGAGATCGCTCAGACTGATCATGCGTCCTGCTCAGATTGACAACGCCTCCTGCTCACACTGACTACGCCTCCTGTTAAGACCGACTACACCTCCTGCTCAGACTGACCACGCCTCCTGCTCAGACTGACGGCGCCTCCAGCTCACACTGACCATGCCTCCTACTCAGACTGACTACACTTCCTGCTCAGACAGACCATGGCTCCTGCCGCCCAGTGGTCATAGGAGATGATGTGTGAAAGGAGGAACGCGCCGTCATCGCAACTGATGGTGTCTGTGCCTCACTGCCTGGAGATGGCTTGCAGCTAGCACCTCAAACATGTCAAGAAAATACATTTCACTAACAAAGCTGACCACCTAAGAGAAAACAAATATGACATAATGATCCATGGATGTCACACATTTTAACCATATACCAGACAAAAGAACAATATGTCTTCTTTAAAGACTGTGTACCTGATATTTTCTCATGTATTTGAGCAGAATGTGTCTTGCCCCAGTACAGATGCATTGTATAAGCAGCTCTTGAAGTCAAAATAAGTCTATTATCAAGTCAGGTTTATTTATATAACACATTTAAAACAACTTGAGCAGATGAAAGTGCTTCACATAAAAGTCAAAAAAGTACAATAAAACACCAAGATAACCTTTCTAGCTAGTATTAAATGCCAGGGAGAAGAGGTGGGTTTTCAGTCTAGTCTTAAACTGCCTTAAAGACTGAGAGGATTTGACAAGTAGAGAAAGACTGTTCCATAGTCTGGGTGCTGCCCCAGAAAAGGCTCTGTCACCTCTGGTCTTGAGCACAGCCAGCAGGAGCTGGTCAGCTGATCTCAGGGCTCTGGGTGAAGTATAGGGCTTCAGTAACTCCCTCAAATAAAGTGGACCCATAGAGAGCAGACATTTAGACACAATTAATAACATTTTGAATTTCACCCCACATGCCGCAGGGAGCCAGTGCAGGTTGCATAGCACAGGCTTGATGTGCTCTTGTCTTTTTGTTTCTGTCAGCAGACGAGCTGCAGCATTCTGGACATTTTGTAAGAGCCCTGGTCCAGCCCCACATACAAAGAATTACAATTATCCAAATGCGTGGATTGCTTTTTCAAAATCCTCCAATGGAAGGTAGGGGCATTACTTTAGCAGGGAGCCTCAACTGAAAGAAACTGGACTTTATAACAGAGCTAATGTGCTTGTCCAGTTTGAACATAGTCCACAGTCACCCCGAGATTCCTCACTGCAGGGTGATAATTAGAGGACAGAGGACCAATCACACTGTAATGCCCAAGTAGTGGCCAAGTGTTTTATTTTCAGTGCATAATAAAACATTTTAGCATGTTAGTAGCTGTTAGCTTTACCATCACAGAGTGTTGAAAGCTATGAAAAGTGCTTATAAACTCACCGAGGTGAACAATTAGGATATTATGAATGCATATGGTAAATGAGGAATAACTTTGGACCAATACAAACTGTTTAAAAGGAACTTGTTTTTGAATTGATGTTTTTAAGACGGTAAAAAACAGGTATGCACCTTTAAGGATGAAAGAACAATAGTTGCTTTAAGACCTTACCATTGGAGGATAATAATGGGGTACTACTTTCAAAACATTTTCCATATGTCTATGAGTATATTCTATACCAATAATCATAATAATAGCATCTACCACTTCACTTAGTTTTTTGATAAATAACAGTATACGCAACATTGCAACAATAGTGAAATGCATTTTAATGTTTGGGACCAAAACAGGACAACAACATCAAAACATTAAAGGGCCTACAGTAGGGATACTATTTTCTGATATATGTTTTAATGTTGTTTCCTCATCACAAAGATACCTGGAGTTTTGTTTTCATTCACTTATGTTTAACACATAAACCCCACATATTTAGACTGAGTTCTTCTCTCAAACTGATAGCACTCAATTCAACCCTGTGATGCTGTGATGTATTACAGTGCTCCACTGTGTTTTTAAACTCCATACATCTTCACTAGAATCATTTGGATGATTTCAGCCCTGGAATTGACAATCTCCACTGAACTAAAGATGAAAGGTAGCTGTAAAATTACATGACATCACAAGGTGAAACAAAGCACTTACTTACCAAATGTGTGAATGAAACAAAATACAACAACTGAGGTAGCAACATTCTAACATGGCTTAAAGCTCGATTTTGTGTTAAGTGTCTCAGGCAGATAAGTTTCTTTACCATAAAGAAAAAAAAACAAACAAAAAAAACAATTGTCTGCCCGCATTTGGCTTTCAAGTGGATTTACTCCATACTCAGTGGTGGTACTATTGTAGCTACAGCTGCCATGGGACAGACTGACGGAAGTGAGGCTGTCAATCCGCACCATCAGCCCCTCCAACTACCACCAACACTCACACACACACACACAGACACACACACACACACACACACACACACACACCCACACACACCGCATTCATACCAACTAAACTGCCTTGACACAGAATCTAATGATTCTACCTGTGGAGACTTTTGTTTGAGCTTTTCGATTATTATTGTATTTTACTGCTCAATGTGCTTAAATTGCCCCTTGGAGACAAATAAGATGATATTGATTGATTGAAACCACTGAGCTGCTGTCACCACTTTATGTGATAATATCATCCAAAAATTATGTCAGGCAGTGAATAGTGTATCTGAAAAAAAGTTAGAATTGCTTATAATGCAGTGAAGGGAAAACACTGTAGATTTGTTTTGGAAAATCTCCTCTTGAGGCCATGACACTAGTGGTGATAAAGAGGAGGCTGAAGACAAGGCTGAGGGGGCAGATAATACTGGACATCACTTCCCAAATGTGAGTTGGGACCGCAAAGTGCAGCCCTGGGGGTCGCAAGATAATGATTTAGAATATGTCATTTTAAAATTATGACTCTGTATTAAATCTATTTTAATTGATTCTGTATATTTTAGCAAAACAAGGTTGAATAAGACAGTGAACTACTCCAAAACTCTACTCTTGAGATAGTAAATGTTGTACCAACTGAAACTGTTACTGACGTCAATTTCAGTTTCGGGTCCTGGGTTGGCTGCATAGTTATTTAGGGGTCCTGGTCTGAAAATCTTAGGAACCCTTATTATAGGAGTTTTTTTTTTTTTTTGGTCCTTTCCTTTTTCTTCATAAGCAGCCATATTTGTGTTGATATGGATGAACTATGCATATTCCTGACTGGTGAATCCACTTGTCAATCACGGCCATCAGAACTCGGGGGGAGATTCACCAGTGTCCAGACTCACATTTTTGTAAAGAATTGGAGAAGAAGGAGAAAAATATTAGAACTAAATTCATTTTGACTCATAGGTGATTGAATGAGAAGTACAGGTAGCATGCTGTGACTGGCTGACAGTGACAGACAGATCCTGGGAGGAAGTGCAATCTTGCTGGTAGAATTTAGGCTTCATGTGAATACTAAACCTCACCCTCCCCAACTGACACATTAATCTCATTAGTGGAACTTAAATGTCATGTGATCAATTATGCCATAGGCAGTTGCCCTGTAGACTTGTAATTACTTCATATTAATCCTGCTGGGACTGACTGGCCTGCCTGTGATCACTGCACTCTGATTCTCATTAACAACATGGAGAGGAAGACATGTCGGCTATTAGCTAGCAATTAGCGCTAGTAAAGAGAGAATGACACCTCAGTTTTTTACATAATAAACTTTGGCTCCGACAGGTGAAGTAACAGCAATGCGATGAAGAGGAGATGGAGAGGTTGAGGAGGTTGGTGGTTGTGCTGCTGTGGTAGAGTTTGGGTAGAGGAAGGCTGAAGTATATACAGACATTCAAAAGACAATAATAATTTATAAAGAATTTTACCAAACAGAAACCTTCTCGCCGAGACCACATAGTGTAGCTGTGACTGTAGTGTCGGAGCGGTTTTGTTGCAGTGTGACTCTCACACTCAGCGGTGCTCAGCACAGCAGACATCGCCTTTGAAGTCCCATGTTCTAGATCACGTGTTCATATCTTTTCATTTATTAAGGGAAAAGGTTGTGGCCGGCTCCGGCTCATTATAACTCTGCTTGTATTAGCATTTCAGGGCAGGTTATTTTTCTTTTTTTTTCATAGCAATTCA
>JACM01031519.1:0-15327 GCA_000787095.1 Periophthalmodon schlosseri | reverse complement strand
ATATATACACACACACACACATAAAAACCTTCTTTATAAAATTCTATTTGAAAAAAGTTCAGTAGTTGGTCCAGTTGGAACTATTTTGCTGTCTCCTCTTTTCCTCACATGGCTGCTTACCATACCACATTTTTGCTGAGTAAATCGGAGCTTTAACACGCAGAGAAGAGAGAGAAATAGCAGACCCATCCCTCCAGGGCAGACGGTTTCAGTGGCAGAGTCAATGGGATCTGAGCTCAAGGCCATACTAAATATAGTCCATTATCGACACAGAGGAAAACTATATCTGAGAGATGGGAACTATGGGACACGCAGAGGAAGAGGTTTTCAAATGCATATATTTTTAGAACACTACTAGAGGCGTACTTGTATCAATTTTACAATACAAGTCGACAAGATAAAAGCCGGGATACAGATTTCCGAATGTACCGCATATACATAATGCTCACTGAATCCTCCAAACGTGTATAAATGAACAAAAATCTTTGAAACTCATAGTATTGTTAACATACTTAACCATAATGAATAACTAACCATAATGAATCCACTATCAATCCCACTAAAGTCAATAGTCACACAGCAATTCATGAGACTGCATATATGCTTCTTTTAATAAGAAGCATATATGCAGTCTCATTAAAAGGTGCACAATGTAACTTTTCTGTTGGGAGGGTTTGCCACAAGTGGCGCAGATCTGTGGAGATGTGGCCCCACTCACAATTTTTCAAGTTTAATGCCATACTACTGAGCATTCCAGGAAAAGCAATAATGTCTCCATGGAGACAAGCAGGTGGTAGACCCTTCACCAGAAGTGTTACATAGGACATCTAAACAATACAAAGATTGTGTACTGTACATCTGACTTTAAAGGACACATATTATGCAGAATAGTCTTTAAAAAAAAACAAAAAACTAAAGTTGAATTTTTCTTCACACTTGTTTTCACTAGTCCTGTGAGACACAGAAATCACTCAGTTTCAATTTTCCCAGGATTGTTATGTCATAAGTAGAAATCTAGAGGTCTGACGTGGTGTTTATAACCATATATCCATAAATCATTTTCAGACTAGTTCTGAGCATTTCAAATTGTGTTCATTACAATTGCGTGCTTATATTAGCATAATGGTCATGTTGCTTTAGTGGCTTGTTTCCATGGTCAGTAAATGCTGTGCCAACACCAAATCTACGTAGGGGGTGCACTTTGATGCAAATAATGTGAGTTTTGTATACATAGACAGTATTTTAAGTTCTAAAACATGAAACACCTAGACAAATATAGTCAATAACAATACAACAAATGCATATGTCCTTTAAAGGTCCTATATTATGCTATATTGACTCTTGTGAGTTTTAAGCCATGTTATAATGTTGTTACCTCATCAAAAACTTACCTGGAGTTGTGTTTTATAACTCTTTATTATTTATTAGTCTGTCTAGATCTTCAAAATCAAAATGCTCTGTTTCACCTTGTGATGCCATGAAGCAGTAGTTTTCAAGTTAACAGCTCCTTTTACCTAATGTTCAGTAGAGATTGGCAGCTGCAGGGCTGAAATTATCCAAAGGATTACAGTGAATGTGTATGGAGTTTAAAAACACAGTAAAGCAACTCCTGTATTACCACATGACATCACAAGGTGGAACAGAGTGTTTTCTGTTTGAGAGAAGAGCTCAGCCTAAATATGCAGGGTTTGTGTGTTAAAATGTTTGAATGAAACAAAACACAGCTCCAGGTCTGTTTGTGATGAGGAAACAACATTAGAACATAGATCAGAAAACTCAATACAATTTTGCAGGCAGCACCAGTTTTTTCAGTGATGTAACAGTTTCTCCTCACATGTCGCCTTCGCATATCATCCATTACTCCTGTCCCTCACGCGGTCAGTCTCTCTGGAGTAATTGGTGGCATTCTCTCCCTGGTCCCCTCTACCTCCTCACATCAGCCTGTCCTCTGTCTTCTCCAGGACAAAAGCTCCGCAGTAGAAAACCCACAGCTCCATTAGACCCTCTTCTTCCTCTCAGTCTATATGTGTCTGTGGGGAGTGCAGTTCATTTGGCCCCTTCTCGGTCTCTTCATTAATATCAATGTAACGTGCGCCCCTGTGTTAAACATATCAGAGGGTCCACACAAAGCGCTGCTATTAGAGATAATGACTATAATTGCAGCTATTGACAGATTAAAGGCCTCATCTGCCACATCTAAAGGGCTCCAGTGGTGCGCTGTTCCTCTGAGTCTTTGTGTAAAATGTGTTCCCATCTTTCAAGCACCGAACCGAGATGAATTAAACCAGGACAATGGCAAGGGGGCTCAAATATGTATATCTAGAAAATTAGACAAAAGGGATAATGGAACATGCCTATTATTAAATTCCAATCATCATTAAGATATGATTACATGAATGCATTAATGAACAGTGGTCACTGTGGTATAGATATAAATGAAGCTAATTATTGATGTGACGTTTGTGAACGAGTCGGTTCTTTTGAACGGTTCCTTAACGTTGGATCCGGATCAACCTAATCTTTTTCATTATAATTTTTATGCATTTTTATAGTGATTAACACTGAACCAACACGAGAATCAGCTCAGAGAGAGAACAAGATTTTAAATTATTAATATTAATGTTTTATTTCGATTATGCATCATTCCAAAGGGCAACCACACTCTCACTCTCAGTTTGAACCATTTTAAACACATCTGAGCCTGGGTCATTTCTCTCCGTGATTAGTTTGTAGATAAAATGAGTTCTCACATTGCCTTCTGTCATATACATAAAAAATGAAAGAGCCAGTCTTTTGAACGGCTCTTTGAAATGAACAGATCCAAAAGATGCGGATCCCATAAAGGAGACGAAAAGTCCCATCACTAAAGCTGATTGCAGTATTTTGTAGAGGGACTGTCTGGTGGAAGCTGAGTGTAGTGTCATGACACTACAAACTTGATTTTGATACTAAGGAAAAACCAGACCACATACTTCTTTAACAAAAGAATGACATTTTCAACATTTAATGCCATGTGGTCTTAGGCTTGTTCTAATACAGCTCTGATTATGATCGTTCTAAAAATATTCAGGAAATGTTCAGTTCTGTCCAATGTATGTGATTATTTTCTGTATCAATACTTCAAGTTCAAGTGAGTTTAGTTCATGACATGATAGCACTGACAACCCTGTTCTGAGTTCTTTGTTCTGATGCACACTACTTGTACTGTGTTTTTTCAGTTCAGGTGATATTGTATAATTGAACGCAGCGCTGTTGTTGTGACAGGCAGTGAGTAAACAGCTCAAAATATGTACCAAACCCATCTTGTGTGGAGTGTAAACTTAATGTTAGACTCCTCTTCTTCCCCATCCTTAATGGTAGTAGTAAATCTAATGGTAGTCTATTATATACTTCAAAATATTAATTGCTAAAATTACCCTTTTCTCAACTGTATTCCGACACTACATGTATTCACCAGCTGTGGTCCAGCAGCTGAAAAGAGTAGGTCCAAGGCTCTTTTATTTCCCTTTTAATATAATTTTGGCTAAAGCGCATCTGAACTTTTTGCCTGCTTACAGCAAAGATGTGCAAGTTTGCATAATAGCATTTGACTTATGACATCTGACTCATATCTCTGTAGATTTATCGTAGAAGAAAGAACAACAGCAGTCTCTCTTTCACATCTCTTTAACCCTCCTGCATTTCCTCCAGTCCTGACACACATGTGACAGTAAGAGGCTGCAGGTGTGAGACAGGCTCCTGATGCACTGATAGAAGAGGCACACAGTCACAGCAGCTCAATAATTCATTACATGGAGGGCTCCTCTCCACTTCAACCTGAGTAAACTTCACCAACAGCCACACACAGAGTGACAGCAGCCGCCGCGTTGTCACACTCTGGCTTAAGAGTTGCCCGGGGAACACAACTTCTTCACTTCTTCACTAAATCACTTCTTAAAGCTATGTTTAAAACTCTAAAGCAGGATAAGCTCAGTAAACCCTTTTCTAAATGTATAATATTGATACTTTGCAGCTGACTTTGCAGTCATCAACATTCCTTGGGGGTGAAGATAACTGGAGGCACTGCTCTGTCTGAAACTCTGTTACTGAAGTCAGACTTTAATCTGAGTTTTGTTTTAACACAATCTGACCATAAAGAACTGACTTAGCTGGAACTACAACAGGTGAGTTTATTTGTGCCGTTTAACAAGTCCCTCTCAAATAACATTACAGTTACAAGCTCGCTAGGATTAGCCAACAGTTTTTCAGTCACACTCACTATCTTAACTAGCATAACTTAATATAGTAATTATTGTGAGAGGCCCAGCTGTAATCAGCAATCAGTGTGTTGTTAGTCTAGTACTGACCTCATACAGAGTGATGACGCCGTTGGTCTCATTGGGAGCTTTCCACTGAAGGAAGATCTTGTCTTCGTACGCCGTGTTCTGAAGAGACTCCATGGGAACCGAGCCAGGGACTACACAAAATGATCAAAAACAAATGAGATACACAAGTACATCTGCGTTTCACTCTGACAACTATGTACAGGGCTGGTTACCATGTGACCTAGCCAAGTTGCCCAGGCTGTGTCTGCTGGGGTACAAGGGAAAAGTGCCATATTTAAGCAAACCTGCGTTCAAAATTAGTGTGAGTACTGGAATAGTGCATGGGGTTCTGTATTTAAATGTGGAAGGAGAAAATGAATGAAAATGCAATGTGTAGGAGAATGCTGGGGAAGCTGTGACTGAGCAATGGGAAAGTTTTGTGTATACATGTGTACACAACATTTTAGTTTTAAAGCTACCATCTGCAAGTTTATTTGATTAGATGTCAGATGTGAAACCCATTCCCCCCGCGCCCCTCCTCTCACCTGGCCTTTGTTCAGGCTCACCTATGCTCTCTGGTCTTCTTATGTCAGGCTAAAGCTGGCACACTATGATACAGCAATAATGTAGCTAGCATCTACTGGTGATATGAGAGAATACCAAAGGGGCAGGTCAGCCAATCTGTTGTTTTTTTTTTTTTTCAAAATTGCTTGCAATATTTTGTATTATTTCAATTTTAAAATCACTCAGATAGTTGTGTAAAGTCATTCTCATAAAAGTGTAAGAAAAGTGCTTCAGACTAATTATAGTCAAATCTACCCGGTAACCAGCATGTTGATGTAATGCTGAGTTTACTGGTAGACTCACACTTAAAGTTCCACACAGGGAGAGGTGTCAGACATGTCAAAGCAGAGCCACAGACACTGAGTGAATGTGAGAAACGTTGGTGATCAGACAAAGGAGGCAGTGTTGAATCTATGAATAATATATTTAAACTGATCAAACTCAAACGCAGTTGCAGTCTGATGATGACATAAAAATTCCTTAACAAAATAAACTTCGATCATTGTCTTTCTGCTTATTAAAACCCGTAGTGAATCTAAATTGCTTAAACCAAATTACCTTTACTTAAAAAATCCACTTATGGGGAAAAAATCTGAAAATGTAATTGGTAAGAATCCATCATGCTGTCTCATATAGAATAGGTTGTACCATACTGTTTCCCTCTGTGCATTTGTGTGTGTGTGGTCTATAAAGACATTAGCTACAAGCAGCAATTATCCTCTGTCTGAACAAGCGCCGCTCCGCTTCCTAATTACTGCATTACAACGCGGAGATTAACAACGGTAAAGTAAAAACAATTAACCAGGAAACCATTAACAGATATGTCTCTAAGCCCTTGAAGGAGTTTCTTTTCCCAACTCACTTACGTCCCATTGAAAAGGCCCAGATTCATGTGTATTCAGCAGATATAGGTGAAACGTTCCCTCAAGTGAAATCTGGAGCTTATTAGATCTGAGATGGGAGACGTACAGGAGCCTGAGGAGGGTGGATCATTAGAGAGTGTTTTATCAGTCTGATGGGGTGGAGCAGATTCTGGTTGAGAAAAGGGAAGCCTAAATACATTCTACATAGTTTTTGGGCGTAGTGTTGTCAAAAGCATCAAAAATCAGATACTAATTGATACTAAAACTAGTATCAAAACTAGATACTCATTTGAGCAGGTATCGATACTACAAAAGTCACATTCACAGGACAGAAATGAACCTTCCCTGAATAGCTTTAGAATCTTGAGCTGATCTTGAGCTGTATCAGAACAAGTATAAGACCACATATGTATACGACCATGGACCACTATGGACCACTACCTGGAAGACTGAGGAATTACACAGATATAAAGTTACATGGTAATTTAAAAGAAAAAGCTACAATTTCATGTTGAAAGTCACATTCTATTGTCTAAAGGAGTGTTTCGTATTATCATCATGGTATCAGTAACGAGTATCGAGTATATTCCTTAGTATCGGAATTCACTCTGAAATTTTACTATAGTGACAACACTAGTTTTGAATTAAATTGAACATAGAAACCTCAGGAAAGTCACCATGAGTATTAGCTACATGTGTGCCGCCTCAGAATGCAGGGCTCGAGCCGCTCAAGGCCACATAATCAGATGCTGCTGTTGGTGTCAGATTGATACTTGCTCTGCTCTGGGCTAACTGTGCTTTTCTTTTCAATATTTAGCTTTAAGGTCTTTTCCCTGGAGGCGCTCTCCTCCATACATCCATTATTTAGCGTTGAGGCTAATTGAGCGGAGAGAATCCTTGAGCAACGCTGAGACAGACACCATCACCAATATATCATCTACTTATATGAAGTATTCATGCTTTCTCTCACTGGATAAAGTGAAAATATTGTGCCTTGGTAATAAGTCCATCCCATCACAGAGGGGTCTTGGTGCAATATCACTTTTAACTAGAACTGGGAAAAATGAATCCCGATTGTTTTCCATATATTAATTTATCTCAATTTTATTTAGTCTTTCCAAAATCAAAATTAAAATGTCTCTTAGCATTGATTTCATGAACATTTAACCCAAAAAATAAATGTCTTCCTCTAAAGTCTGATCTTGGCTCCAAACTCCATGATTTTATTGACAGAGGATTGGCTGTAGACCTCCCGATTAAAAAAAAAAACATATCATTGATGATTAGACCTGACATAATTCACGATTCACTGATTATCTCAATTAATTGCCTAACCCTATTTTTAACAAGGTGTGAAGTTTGTCATCTTAAGCCTATGTTGTGCATTGCTCATCAGTCCTGCTTGCGCCGTGTGTTCTCCAGCAGCATGAGCCTGATTGTGACATTTTCATCTTTTATAATGAAGACAGCTTTCTGTAGGTGGCCGGCAGCGCACCAGCTGTTTACCAGGAATCACTGTAAGTCTAAGCTATATCGTTTTATAGGAATGACAAATAAACCTTAAAGGGGCTACACCCGAATGAACTGATAACCCGTAAACTTAGTCCCTTCTGTCTCCGATTTTCTGATGTTGAACTATGACAGAGAAAGAACTGTGACAGACACGAGCAGTTCTTGTCCTCACCTAACATTGTTTAGCAATTGACACAGACTGTCTGATAAACTAGAAGTAATTAAAGAAGACACGTTATGGTTTTTTCAAGCACTTAGTAAAAAAGTATAGCATACATTGATAATTGTTTTGTTTACTGTAAAATTAAAATTGATTTAAAACGGTTTAGTAGTAGGAATGGGACTAGTGATTTCCTGTTAAAAATGTAGAATTGAAAAGGATGAAACGCCACTACTAAGAGTTGCAAGCAGCAGATAACATGTTTTAACCTTACATGTCTGACCCTGTTTATTAAATATATATTTTTTTATAAATATATATGCAAGTCAGTATAGGAAAATGGCTGCGAATAGGAAGTAGGTGAAAACAGACATTTTCTGAGCACTCAAGCCCCAGATGCAGGACCATACAGGATTCCTCAAATATGCATGAACCAATCTACAGTAAATACAACTCCGAGAAAGCTAGGGAATAAAGGAATAACATTAAAACGCGGTTAAAAGTTAAAAGTTCTCACCATCCTCCTCTGTTTGCTTGACGATCTCCTCGCTTTCCTTGCTGCCTTCAGGGTTGGCCAGGACCAGTCGTAGCCTCACTGTTACAAAGGGCCTCAGACCTCTCAGAGTGTAATGGGACGAGGTCTGGATCAACTCTTCAGCCGAAAACTCCTGCTGGTTGAACACGTACTGGTACTGGACCTGGCAACACAGGAAAACAACAGGCTTTCAGTCCTGGAGAGTGAGAAATACAATACGTTTCTTATGAGTTGCTGGTATTTCAATTAGATCAACATATGAATACCAACTGCAACATGTTTGTCTAGTTGCAAAAAGAGCAGATTCAAAATGAAAGAAAAAAAATAAAAGTCTAATATTTAAACATAAAATAATAAATTTAAAGGCAATTTTTTTGATTGACATAATATCGCTTTAATAGAAACAGTTGGCCACGCATCATAGAAAGGGAAGTGGTCTGGCATAGATGAAAACACATTTTTCTCTCCTTTAAGCACAACTAATTCAGTTTGAGTCATAATTGAGCCTTAACAGATGTTGTTGACATAGCCTTACCCCAGAAAAGTAAATAGATTTTTCTGTGGATGTTAAAATACAGCAGGCAGTGCTAGCATTGCGGTAGCGTGTACCATGCAGCTACTTTTTAAATTTTGTAGATATTTATACACACTTTAGCAGATGGACAACTTTATTCTTCTTCATGTCTGTGTTTCTACATGGTGTAATATTACTCCTAAAGTATGAGTTTGCTCTTGTAGTTGTTGAACTGTGTGTTTGTTTGTTTACCCCCACAAAGGTGTTCAAACCTTCTGTTAGTGGACGTTCCCTTGGATGCCCACTGTATCTACATCATAATCGTGATACTCATTTCACTCATTTTTCACACTATCGCAGGTCCCTATTGGCAAAATAACATCCTCCAAAATGAGCACTGCGTAACTGCTGTGTGTGCTGCTGACAGCTGATGTGAGTAGTTAGTGCAGTGCTTTCTCTGCACATTCTAATGAGTGTCCATAAAGTGTGGCTTCTCTCAGTGTGTGGGGCTGTACTTACTGTCAGATTGTAGCTGTGGCAGCGAGTGACTGCGTATCCAAACGTCTCCCACTGGACGGTCAGCTGACGAGCCCTCACATCCACCACATTCACGTTCTGAGGCCCGTGCACTGGATCTGTAACACACACACACAAGGTAGACTTTAACTTTCCCCTTCAATTATGGTTGGCTAAATTTGTTGCTAATTGTCACAGCCTAATGTCATGAGGTTCTGCTCGTATTAGGCTCAAACGTCTCAATGACACTAATTGGACCTAATAGTGGAAACCAAGGGAATGCATAATGGTCCCAAACTTCTGCCTAAACTGAAAGCATTAGTGTAACCCCTTAAAGTGCATGTGACAGGTTAGACTGCTCATTTCACTAAAACATAGTTAACAGAATTGCATGTAATATTTTGCCAAAAATCCAATTTGCCAAAAGCATATTTCCCCAAGTTGGATAATTTTGATTAGGGTTATCATTTTACCTCCTGGTGGGAGTGGGCAGTAGATGTGACCTTCAACCATAGACCATCTATATAAATGGATATAGCTAACACGCTAGCAGCCGCATTCCAAATAGGAAGTGATCACAGGCGCGCTTCCGACTCCTTCAACATTGAAATTATATTGAAAAATTATATTGAAAAATTGTCACCCTTCTTTCTGTAATTGCTGCAGTGAACCTCATCATTTTGCTCTTAAAATGTTTGTATTAACCGCTCTACATTCGCTATTGTGTCCGTAATTCAAGATATGAACATTAATAACACTAAATCAGGCGCCTTCTTTCCCCGAGGTCACTCACGCTAGCACTAGCAACAGGTTTGATTGATAGTGTTGCTAAGCGCCCATGCTCCCTGCGGGTGGGGAGGGGCATTACAGATAACAGCCTCGCTCTGGATTGGCTCTTTGGTTGCTATGATACTCGCGGTCGGAATTCCAAATATGGAACTCGGCCCCTATAACTGCTCTAGCCTCGATGAGCTTCATCTGACTGGAGCTGAACGCTATGGGTGACGTCACACTCATACTTAGTCCACTTCTTTCTACAGTCTATGCATTCAACACACAAACAACATACTAAAAAAGAACAAAAGCTCATCTAATAATAGTTTGACGAATGCAAATAAATGACAAGACCTAAACATTTGGTTATAATAATAATACAGCTGTCAGAAAAAGGTTTACCTTGCCCATACAGACCTCTGTCTTTGTCATCAGTACACCAAATCTTATCCAAAACGCAGGGATTTCTTTTTAAAACTCAGCACTATTTCCTGTAATTTTCTACTTTTATTTATCAACCTTTCTTCAGAAATGGGCACTTGACTGATCTAAAACTATAGCCGATATTTACTGCAGGCACTATTCCACCAAATAAAGTAATAATTAGAAAAAGATGAAAACCTGTCATATGCACTTTCAAGAGGAGGGTATTACATTTCTATGGGGTATTAACTGCTTTTATTGTTTTGAAAATGCTATATTCACCAAAAACAACTTATTGACGTTTAATAAGTTTCAGTTTCGCTCTGAGTCACTCCCCCTTTCAGAGCGCTATCACAACAGAATCAGTGTGCATTTAATAAAACTACTGCACATCGTATCAGGTTTGTGAAGTTATAGTGTATTTTTTTGGATAACACTTTTGTATATTTATGGAAAATTGTCAGGCGGGAGCATGGTTACATAGGTTTGAGGGTTGAGCTTTGAACAGGCTCATACTGCTAACCGCAAGGAAGGCTCAAATAGGGCCCCGGGAGAGATGACTCAAACATTCATGGATGACATCTAAAACCTCTTCAGGCATGTTTTTGATGAGGGAACAACATTATAACATAGCAGAAAACTCCAATATGTCGATTTTGCATAATATCACCTCTTCAAGAATGAAACAGTAGTTGGTTGTGCCAACATGCTCCTTAATCATGGATAATATACAATGGAATTAGCCAATGCCGCCATCTGGGATTAAGAACTGGTGTACTGGTTTAAAGCGTCTGCTACTGTTCTTAAAGAGACTAAAGTAATCCAGATTCTGCAGAAGACTGCGCACAAGGACATTTTACAGCCAACAAACAGCAGGAGGGAGCCAGCACAGAGCCACTGATACAGACCTGTGTTCTGTTACTGAACAAACTACTGCAGTCCCATTGAAACTGATGGATTTTCATAAAAAGGACTTGTCAGCCTGTAAACTTCATATTGATTTCTGTGTGGACACGTAGAAAAAGCCTGAAGTCAGTGAAGCACAAATGAGATTGTGCTGCGTTTGATGACAAAGGAATACGAGACACGTGAGAGTGAAAAGGTTATGCTTTTGTTTTTGTCGCATTCGATTGAAATATAATTGGATTCAATAGTGAAGTCCATGCAGTTTTTATAGCGACACAATATGCTTACAACTTAATAGTACTATAGAAGTAATCGCCTGTTTGTGTAAATAATTCTTTATCTGTTTCTGCATGCAGGTGACTTTTTTTTTTTTAAATCACAGAGCACTAGGGCTGAACAACAACAACAACAAAAAATTAAAAACATTTCTGTCAAGAACTGAGAATGTGATATATGTTTAAAAAGTGTGATTCTGTTCAGGGTGCACATTGTAAACAACTCCAAGAGCATCAATCAGTGATATCTGTAAGGATCCGCGACAAATGAAAAAAAAAATCTGCTACTCACACTGATGTGCAGCTATCTATCGAAGGTGACACCAACGGCACCACTTTTGTTGTGATGACATTTACAGCTTTCGAACGTGGAATTCAGTGAACTTGTTTCTTTTATTAGGTCAATTTAGATGAATACTGCAATTTAAAATGTGTAAATTATAACATAATGGTCCACGGGTGTCATAAAGTATAGCAAACACAAGCACAATGTCTCCTTTAACATTTGAGAGAAGACTGAATGAACAGAATGAATGAATATAAGATTCCCATGCATTTCAGAACATGTTTGTAGAGGTCTAAACTACAGGTACAAAAATATACAGAATATTTAGATAATTTAAAAAAATGCAAAAAACAAAACAAGTGCAGCCTTCGCAATTTGAGAATTGCGCCGACTCAAATTACAGAACTCTACAATATGAAACAGAAGCTGTTCTTGAAGAAAAGTAATAAATCAAAATGGCTCCTGATGCATTGTTTCCCCAAACTCCATGATCAGGTTAGTCTAATCTGGTTTGTACATGAGTCTGTGGAGAAATAAGAGCCATTAAACCCACTATGACTCCTATCAGCAGCCTCTTAATCCACAGTCTTTGGGTCAGATCCAAGATAATCTGGAGATATATGACTCCTATCAGCAGCCTCTTAATCCACAGTCTTTGGGTCGGATCCAAGATAATCTGGATATAATCTGCTCTGGGATCAGGGGGAGGGCCTCTGCTCATTTTACAAGGACCACACGGGGGGTCAAGTAGAGGAGGGAATTCAGTTAAATGAACAAAGCCAATACCAGATTTGTGATAACTTACAAATCAGATTAGGGTGATTGTTTTATTGTGGATGTTTTGAACCACAGACCACCGCATGTATAGACTTTAAAGGTTCACTGTGTAAAATTTCTGGTGGAAGGTCCCCAACTGTGTGTCTCCATTGAGATGAGGTTGCTTTGCTTGGAATAGTTTACAGTTTGACACTAAATGTATAACTCTTGCATTTATTCAGTCACAGAAAATAGAAAATATTTTTTAAAGTAGGGCTGCACAATTTTGGATTGCAATTAGATTTTAAATATATGTTTAAAAAGTAGGACTGTTCGAAATGCACATTGCAAACAATTTCAGGAGCATTAATGTTTGAGAGAACACTGAAATCTGAACTGATAAACTAACACAAGAATCCCATGCATTTCAGATCATCTTTGTAGAGTCTAAACTGCAGATACAACCAGATTCTTCCATAAAAATGTTGTATATTTTGGTCGTTGCAGAGGACGTTCTACTATCTAAATATTTAGCTTTTGCATTTTAACAGTGCCTAAAAATTGCAATTTTGATTTGAAAAACATGCATTCTTAGGTCACCTCTCCACGAAAAGCAACATCATCTCCATGGAGACAAGAAGGTGGCAAACCCTCCACCAGAAAAGTTACATTGCTCACCAACAACTTAAAGATGTGCTGAGTAAAATATTTTAAAATCAAGAATTTATGGGACTCAACAGTAACCGTTCTGGAACTAAATTTCCCATTCATTTTTCTCAAAGACTTACCAAAAAAAATTCATATTAAAAGTTCGGAAGCTTGCTCAGGGATAATCATCTACTTAGTAACTAATGACCACAAGGCCAATCATTTAGTTAAAATCTGTTTCTGAAACTTTATAAACTGCAAAGTTATTAAAACATTTCACAAAATCTTGCATTTTTAACAGCTTTTTTGGTCTTAAAACAACCGCCCTTATGAATATTAGTTGGCACGTAGCTGGTTAGCCTCCGCGATGCCTTTGAACTCTTAATATTTGAATTTTTTGAAAAGTCTATGGGAAAAATGAATGGATAATTTATTTCCAGAACCTGAGCAGACTGTCAGACTGTTGTGCTCCATAGCCGATGGCGAAAAAGACAAAAACAAAAATCAGGGAAGACACTTCGGACACAAATGAGATCCGTAAATAGATCAGACTGCTGTGCAGATTTTGAGACGTTTTTCTTCTGAGAGTCCCAGAGCCAAATCTGTTCAGCCTCATTAATCAGGACAGGTCAGGGTCACCATGTTTTCACTGGCCCGCTGTGAGCAGGGCATTCTGGGTAGTGTAGTTCTGAGGCATGTTCCTGACAGAGGTGTTTGACCCTCCCTACAGTGAACCTAAAGAGGCAAGCTGAATGATCAATGAACTTAAATTGTGGAGCAGTTTTATACACGACACACACATTTTACCTGTTGTTAAAAGATTTCTAAAATGATTAAAAGTAGTTGGTGGACTGTATTTTTAATGTGTGCGTTCAAATGATATAAATCTATGATTGCATAAAGACAACTACCGTACAGCAAAGTGTATATTTGTTGTTTTTTTCTAAAATTCAACCCAACTGTACACTGCAAAAAAAAGTCTGTAAAGCTTACTGTTAAATACTGTAAAACAACTTACTTTAACTTCTGAAATAGTTTTTCGCTGTCTGGAATAAAATATTTTCCCATACATTTTTTAAAGTACCGATACTTTTATGGTTACCATCTGTCACAAACATGGATTATTTCCCTAAAATATACAGAATTGTGGTTTATTTAACAGACATATGTTACAGTTGTCTGTGAATACTTTAAACTTAAAAATATACAGAATAGTGGGTTATTTAATGGAAATATTTTGTTTTAGTATTTTCACATGCTTTTAGTAAAATGTATGGTAATATTCTGTCAAATTTATGTAAATGCCATGTAAAGGTTTCTGAAAATACTTTCCGTAAATTTTAATCATCATGATAAATAATTATAGGAATGTGTTAGGAAAGTCAGGAATATGTTGGGACCACTATAAACTAATTCTGTTTTTCACATTTTTAAGACTGTAGATCAGCACCTTATCAAAAGCTTGTTTTGTTTTAAAGCACTTGGCAAGAGAAACAAGGTAAAATGGTGGCTGGTCAATCACTGAGCATATGGGGTTCACGAAGAAATAAAAAAAACACATTATAGTCTATGTAGAGACTGTGAAGAGCTAACAGAGGCGTTAACAAATAATGAGGAGCAGCACAAACATAAGACAGCAGGATTGTAAACGGTGGAGGTGCTTAGGGAGGAGGTGAGATTGATTCCTCTCCAGCTCCTCCTGCTCTGCTCTGCTCTCCCCAAAGCCTCAGATGAATGGCTCTATTTGTGCTGCTCGTTCATCAGATTGTGAGGCTCCCCCGAACACTGCACTAGACCAGAGGCTGCACACATGTCTGCCTGCTGCACTTACAGTAGGCCCAGGAGGGTGCTATTGGCAGTGAAAAACAAGTTTGTCTGAAGCAACAACAATAGGGAATAACCTCAAACTAAAATAATTAAGTTTGTGTGAGACGTATGGTATATGGCGAGGTATAAACCATAATTGCATGAAGCATAAGGTAATTTTCTAACCTTGCCAGTAGGATGAATTCTGACAATATTTGAGAGTTCACAAAAACGACGAGAATCCATCTGGCCTGGCCCTAGCTATTGCAGTGGGATGTGCTTTAGCCCATTTTAAAACATGCAGGGTTTCGTGCATTTGTGGACAGGAATGATGTCCGTGTTTGTCTCTCAACTGAATTTAACCAATGTTTGATTCTCAACTTGTTCTGCCTTGTGACACTTCCACCAGTCAGATTTTAATATCCCTCCGGACATTCTGCCTTTTAACCTAGTAAAACTTTTGTCCAATTGACAGAATTATTTTT
>KN486287.1:12471-35396 GCA_000787095.1 Periophthalmodon schlosseri | reverse complement strand
ACTTTTTTTTTTTGTCACTGTCTGACAAAATTATTTCTATTCGCTAATCTGTTCAAACAATTAGTATAAACACGCAAGTGCACAAGTATAAACACCATGGGAATGTCCGGTCATCATACCACTCAGGAAGGAGATGGGTTCTGTGTCCCAGAGATGAATGTGCTTTGGTTCGAAATGTGCATATCAACCCAAGAACAACCCAAGCAGTACTGTACCGACATGGGCTGAAAGGCCACTCTGCCAGGAAGAAGCCATTACTCCAAAAGAAGCATAAAAAAGCCAGATAACAGTTTGCAAATGCACACAGGGGCAAAGACCTTAATTTTTGGAGAAATGTCCCGTGGTCTGATGAAACTAAAATTGAACTGTTTGGCCATAATGAGCATTTTTACGTTTGGAGGAAAAAGCTTGCAAGCCTGAGAACACGGGGATGGCAGCATCATGTTGTGGGGTTGTTTTGCTGCAGAAGGGGCTGGTGCACTTCACAAAATAGATGGCATCATGAGGAAAGAACATTATGTGGAAATACTGAAACATCTCAAGACATCTGCCAAGAAGTTAAAGCTTGGGCACAAATGAGTCTTTGAAATGGACAATAACTGCTGCCAATCTGGTTACAAAGTGGCTTAAAGATAACAAAGTCAAGGTTTTGGAGTGGCCATCACAAAGCCCTGATCTCAATCCTATTGAAAATTTATGGGCAGACCTGAACAGGCATCGGCAAGCGAGGCGGCCTACAAACTTGGCTCAGTTACACCAGTTCTGTCAGGAGGAATGGGCCAAATTTCCTGCTAACTATTGTGAGAAGCTCGTGGAAGGAAATCCAAAACATTTGACCCAAGTCATATACTTTGAAGGCAATGGTACCAAATACTAATGAAATGTATGTAAACTTCTGACTTTGAAGTAAAAAAAAAAAATTCATTCTCATTATTCTCATTTAGCGAATAGAAAAAAAAAGTGTAATCCTAATTGATCTAAAACAGGAAAAATTTAGTCTGATTTCATGTCAGACAGTGAGAAAAAAAACCGTATGTGTCTTTTTATATAGTGTATATACATACATACATACACACAAACACACACATATATATACATGCACACACATATACATATATATACATATATAAAATACATTACTATTCTATGTATAGAATATACTTCTATTCTCATAGTTGAAGTATAATAAGTGAATAGTGGAGCACAACTACTTGTACCATTGTGTTATATTGTTATATTTAATAAATGCCATTATAAAAAAATAAAAACATAAACATGACATAACAGGCCTTACTTTTTTAAGGACTGCGTCACTCTGGATACGGTCACACACAGCCTGCGTGTCAGAGCTTCCTGGCTCAAGAATTCTTTTTGCAGTCATTTTTCCTAAACGTTTCATTAATGACTGAAGAGGCATCTCCTTCAACAAAGCTTTCCATACCTGTGGCCAAAGCAGAAAATAAGACCTACTATACATTAGATATAAATATACAATTTAATTTAATTGTTTTTAATATATAATAAATACATCTATACCAATACTTGTCTGTCTATATGTGCAAATATTAAAATTCCTTTCCAGTTTCCACAATCCTACCATCAAATTGTATCATTAGCATTTGCACCAACGGTACGGAATGCACAAACCAAACATACTGCGAGGTGATTACACTTACATGTTTGGACTTTAAATGGTGTGTCAGCAGCTGTTCCCGCTCTAGTGCATGCTCCTCTATCATAGTGATGACCTCTGTCTCGTCACTGCTGTGCTTGACTTTCTCCACAACTTCCAGATAGGACAGGACCTTCAGAACCTCCTCGGGGTTCTCCTTGTCAGCATATTCGGCTTTAACTTCTTTCCACCCTTTCATTATATATTTGCAAACCAAAGCAACACCTGAAAACATGTCACAAGAAAAGGTTAGGTGAAAAGCAAAAAGCAGCAAAAGAGTTTGCCTGTTGTGCTCTGTGAATTAGAAATGTTTATGGAATGACCTGGACACTCACCATCATTTGCTGGTTTGGTGTGGGACAGTTTCAGGAGATCCTGATGAGACCAGCCATTTTGTTGTTTACATCTTGCAACAGATGCTGCCAGATTCATAGGATTTTGTCCATTATACCAGTTAGAGACTGCTTTTCTTAGGGCACGCCCCCAAATGCCACTTTTTGTGTCCTTAAGTTCCTTCTTATATTGTATGAAAGCAAACAAACACACAGGATCCTGGCAAACTTCCTTTAAAGCTTTGAATGCGGCCTGCCTTGTTTTTACATCCGAGTGTTGCGAGCACACTGCCAGTGCAAAAAGGCAAGGACCCATAGAGACAACTCTCCCCTCCTGACAGTACTTCGTGATGACCTCCACTACTTCAGCCTCTCTGCCATCCTCCAGCAGAGCCAGCAGAGCCTCCGCACTTTCCCTGCTCACCTGCACCTCCTCTCTGGCCGTGTAAATGCCCCCCTCTGATCCATAACACAGAAACCGGCAGAGTCGGGCCTTGTTGTCCACCTCCCATGGGTGGGCCTTCGCATTGTGGTTGGCCTTCTCCATTGCAATTCTGACACCTGACACATTGATTAGTTACATTACAGTTACAAATGATTGTACATTGTGTGTAAAATGTAATGTAATGTGTATTTAATCATAATGATTGACTCAAAAGCACAAATCAGATAAATATTTTTGTGGCACATGTACGTAGAGACTACTAGCATTGCCAACTTGTTTCTTTCGTGTAATTTGTGATTTGTTATTTTCTAATCAATGTTATGATCATCAAAACATACCTGGAGCTGTGTTTTTTCACATGTTTAACACACAAACTCTACATATTTAGACTGTGTTCTTCTCTCATTCGGAAAACACTCTGTTCCACCGTGTGATGTCATGTGTTAGTACAGGAAGTGCTCTACTGTGTTTTTAAACTCAATACACCTTCACTAGAATCACCTGGATAATTTCAGCCCTGGAAATGCCCATCTCTACTGAACGAAAGGTAAAAAGGTAGCTGTTAACTTGAAAACTATCGCTTCAGGTGGAATAGAGCATTCTGAGCTTTGAAGATGTAGACTAATAATAAAAGATTACTCAAACGTGTTTTTGATACGGTTAAATTATAACATGGCTTAAACTCACAAGAATCAATTTTGTGTAATATAGGACCTTTAAAACATAGACCAAGACTAAGTGTCTCGAGCCATTAGTAATCACTTGCGGCTAGCTTTGCCACTACAATGACAGAAATAGTTCAGCGGATTAGAGGCATCGATGATGCACATGCCACAAACTCATCTCAGCTCAAGTGAAGTGAGCGGTTTGCAAAATGATTTCCCCCATGGCCACATCACGGGTCAAATGAGCGCTAGCTTGGCTGAGTTTGCTGCCAACTAGTAGGCTATAATGTAGTATATTTGGTAGTTTTATATTCTCTTACACTCAAGAATTAATATCACAAATATGTTTTCTCAATGCAATGCTTCTGTGACGTCCTGACATCCATGTGATTTGTTTGCATACTTAAATAAATCTAAGTTACACTAAAGTACCAATTTACACGTAAACGAATATAATCGACGGCGGGTTGTTTTTTAAAAGACTAACGCATTAAAAGAACACCAATAACGTACCTAAAATACCACCGGAGAAAACAATGAAGTTAGGTGAAGAAGGCCTCCTCCCGGACGGTGGTCACTGGTCAGCAGACAGGCGCAGTGCATTTTGGGATAGAGAGCTGACACGGTGCACTACTCTTCTCCTCCGCTAGATGGCAGTATTTAACAAGTTGTTAGGCCCTGATGAAAGTATATAAAATAATACAGTCAGAGGAGATAACTCACTTTCCTTTGCTAGTTGGTGAATTACAGTAACAAAATTAATTACATTTATAGCTTATAACGTTTCTCTACCAGAACATTCTACTGCCTCCAAAAGTCACAAAAATACAATATACCCTTAATTTCCCCATGTATGAACTTTATGATAAAATGTTATTTCTTATTGTATACACTAAAGTGAATGCATATCAAACTATAGCATATAGTCTTCATTTAGAGTTACCACATTTGTCTGTGTAAATAAGGCACAAATCAATGAATTAATGAATGAAGGTATTAAAAATTGTGCAACCAATGTTTGGTCCTTTCCAACTGGGTAAAAAAGTGTAACCTGAAGAATAAATTAAACTGTAGTCAAAGAGGAAAGACTTTGATGGACCTTCTTCATTCTGTTACCAATCTGCAGGGCTCAGTATTTATCAGTATGTGGCTCTATAAGCTCTGTGGTCTCTATTCTCAGAGAAACGTTATCAGTGTTTGGATGTGTATGTTGCTAAAGCGTGGATGATTAACGAGTCATGACAAAATAACATGACCACTAACCAAGTTGAGTATTGAACAATGAAAAATACATGGGTTGAAATACAAAATGTAAATGGGATTTGAATGCCACACATCTAAAAATACCATTCTGTACATGTTCAGAAGCTGATAACATGCTTGCTCTTGCAATTTGAACAAAGTAACAGTTGCCTTAAAAAAGAAAGCTGTGCAATAAATCCCTCTGCAAAACTGAATTTACCTTTTGGATATTTATAATTAAAATATCACATAATCAATAGGGTAAACTGGCACCTGAGAGTATGACATCATCACTTTCTAGAATCTGAAAACCACCAGTAAAACATTCACCAAATCCTTGACTTTCTGTGTAATATTTTCATTTCAATCCTATAACTGTTTAATGCATTTAGCTTACCAATAGCACAACATAACCATGTTCACATTTCCTCTGTAAACAAACATCTACTTAATCACAATATGAAAATGCAAATATTGTGCAAATATTGCTTCACATATTGGTCACATCTCCAAGTCAGTTTAGATATTAACAAAATGACTTTTCACCCAAAAAGTTCCATAGATTTTCCCTTTGTGCAGTATTTTACATTATAGATTCTCATTTCACTTCACTAACAGTTAAGCAGGGTCAAAGAGAGCTCTGTAAAGGCTTGATCGGAGGAAGCGTGGGTATGAGTCCTTTTCCATTAAACCAAATACTATTTTCTGAGCTTCGTCAAAACAGGTGGCTATGGGCTCTGCAATATTTTGGCGTATTGTTTCTCGTGTTTTCTGGTCAATGTTGATCTATAGAGAAAATGAAGTAGAAACAACAACATATTAAAATGAATACTTGGACTGGTTATTAACATGTATTGTTTGATATTAGGACCTCTTTTGGAGCTTCAACTTGAATGTAGCGCTTGAAGATCCTTCTTGCTCGGGATGACATCCTGTATGATGATTTGATTTTTTTGTAGTCCTCACACACCAACCAGAACTCAATGTTTTCGTCGCTGTACTCTGACTTTAGGAAGGCCTGGAAGATTTTCAGCCCGTCTAGGTAACAGAAAGTGCTGGTTTAGTCATAAATCATTTGAATGTGTTACACAATCACTTTGTATAAGATTAACTTACATTTGGATGCTAGAAGTTTTTCTAGTGAATGTGACCACTGGGACAGCTCCTCAGAACAAAGTCTGGAACAAGTTTAATAAAGCTTTCATTAATTTCTTTCTAAACTTAACAAGACGGCAAAGCAAGTTGTAGAGCACATTATAAAGGTGTAGACTTTGTAATAACAGCCCTACACCTTTATTAACCTTAATATGTAAGTATGAACAATGACTTTATTCATAATGAACACACAACAAGAATGATTACTTAACTGCTTAATGAAAGAGCTAGGATTAGTTAGGGTATTCATTAAGTAGTTACTATGCCTGAATCTTTCTTAATAAAGTATTTGTTCTTTCTGAATGAAGTCTTTGTTCATACTTTATTAAGGCTGTTTATGAAATGTAAATATTACAAAGTGTTACTGAGCATAGTTTGTACACAAAGTAATTCAGAGAGGTTTACAGAAAACGATTGGTGTATTAAAGGTATATTTAAAATAGCAATGATAAATTCCATGCTAGAAAGTAAAAATAAAAACTATACTACAATGTAAAGAGAAGAGTACAGACAAAATGGATTCAAAGTCAGAACTCAGAGTAGAGACCTGTCTCAGAACTTCAGGAAGCAAATAAGGTCACCTAAACTGCACCTGATAATTCATACAAAAAAATATTACCTGTCTTTCTTCATCTTTCTGTCCAAAATCTGTGCCTCCCAAAAAGGGCGGATGTTGGAGCTGGACATGGCTCCAGTGGTCTGCCCAGGACCAAACGTCTATCTGTGCAAGTACCAATGCAACTTATATATGCAGACACCAAAATGAAGTCGGTATGCGGTGTCATGGTATCATTTTAAGCTAACCACAGAAAAAGAGGAAGCTGTGCTGACGTATGCGGCGCATGCATTTGTTTAGATGTCAAAATGCAAATGGGCCAGTGGAGTTTTTGCTTTAAGTCAATGTTAAATATTTCTTATTTTGTATATAACAGTGAATTGATAAGTTAAGTTTTCTTAAACAGTATAGGAAACAGTTACTCTAGACAGCCCTAGACACAGACATTTTCCAGTTTGGGAAATTACTACAAAGTTTCTACTTGCTACTTTTTCTATTTTAAGTAGCAAGGAAGTAAGTATTTTCAACCAAAAGTAACATAAGAACATCAAAGCTACCAGCTATCCACTACGTTATGTGTTTGTGTGTTTCTCTTTTGTAAATGAGATGTAAATCAATGAGTTTTTAATGATGATAACCTTCCAAACTTTTCTTCCACAACAGAACAGAAAACAACAACAACAATTAATCTGAGAACTGATCACATATTATAATCATCTGTAAACAGTAGTTGAGGAGCACGAGACACTTGGCTTCAATAGCATCTATAACTTCCATTCATAAACACTGGGTCTCTGCAGCTCTTTGAACCACACAAAGGTGAATTTAACGTGTTGTCAAAACAAGAGGAAGCTGTGGTGGAGTAGTATGTACTTGAAATAACCAATCAAACACAGTCCTGTACAGTCAGCAGCAGTCACAGGCACACTATGTAAAAGGAAGTAAGGGCTGTTTTATTACTTTGAATTTCATTTGAATAAAACATTATGCTCTATGTGAGTCTTTGCTCTCATCCAGATTTGAATACAGTGAAACTGCTGGAAGATGAAAATACCATCTGGACACCCTTTTCTGGGAATAATATGTAGGCCTATATAATAAGTCATATGTAGCTGCTATAAACGTTTTTAATTCAGTTTGGAAAATTATGTGTGAGAAAACACAAACGGTTGTGTCTTGTTGGGCCTTTAGATTGTTGCAGTTGCAGAGTTCCCACTTTAACGGCTTTCTGTACTTTATAACCTGGTTTAAAAAGGAGCTACAATCACATCTGAACCTGGGTTGCCAGTGCCCTAACCCACATATAGAGGACACATACCAGTTTTTCATTGTTCTTCTCTGTATATGGACAGGCCATGTCTCATGTGAAAGCTCAGAACCTCCAGAATCCACTCAGAGGCTGCACTAGCACTGACTATTGACTGGCTGCACTTGGGGTTTAAGTAGTGAGGATTCAGATCATAGAGAGTCCTTTTAGGTTTAAATCTACTGGATTTCAGCATTGAAACTGGCAACCCAAAAGAAAGACTCACGTGAGGCTTTTTCTGCTTTCTGATTGGATAGGTTTGGAATAGTCCAAATTATAATATTTAACCAACTTGGGCCTTGTGTCCAATGTTTTTTTGTAAATCAACATTGGAGTCAGTAAAAACAATATTTGATTTGAACATATTTACCACATATCTAGGAATGCAGGTAGGTCATGTTTATGAAATTTGAACAACAAATTCTACAAACCCCCCTTTAACTATTCCCTGGCGATTGACCTCTGCTGCCATTCATTTGCATGACATTCAAAAAGAACCACACCCATTGAGTTACTCTGACAACAATGACAACATGACGCATGCTTAATAATACACTCATTTATTTAATAATTTGTAAAATATTAATTTTTCAAAGATATATAAGAACTTATAATTATAGTCTTCAATCCAAGGTGTAGATAATACTTTACAAATAGAAAAGATCTTTTATAGGGGGGATAATTATACAGTACAACATACAAATTACATTGAAGTGTTTGAGGTGTCTGTCTACTGAGTTACACTACATCGAGTTGTATGGCATAAACCTGTTATCCACACTGAAATGAAAGGGTGCTACAGCAGAATAGGTGAAGGCAGAAGTACAGCAAAAAATCATGCTGACTGTTAGTATTTAGCCGGGTCTTGTTTGAAACAGTCACCTGGATTCGTTTCTCCTCAGCAATCCCTGATAGATGTCAGATTTGAGGAAACGTGGGTAGCAATCCCGGGCCATCAGACTGTACACCAGTTTCTGAGCTGTGTCGAATGAATTCAAGGTGGGCTGCGAGATGGTTTTGCCTATGCTTTCCCTGGTGCCCCAATCTATGTTGATCTGAAATGAGAACAATCATGATTAATTTGACTGAAAGATTTAAAATATATATTATTATGTAATTATCATACCTGCCGGGGCGCTTCTGTCTGCACAAATTCTGAGTAAATCCGGTTGGCCGAGGATATCATTTCTGGTGCAGATTTAATTTTTTTGTAATCCTCACACGCAAGCCAAAACAGTATATTCTCCTCGCTGTACTCCGACTTCAGAAACTGTTGGAAAGCTATCTGTCCAGCTATGAAGCAAACGCAATTGTCTTGAAGAGTAATGTTTTTAATACTTAGTTTGTGTTATGGTGTGCTTATTTCTTACCTTTACAGCCCAAAACCTTGTCAACTGACTCACTCCAACTCTCAATATCGTCCAGTGGATCCTTGGGAAAGCAACACAACCTACCCTTGAAAAGAGCAGTAGTATCACTAGCTCATTTCATCAACATAACAAGACCTTAAGAAAAAACTACACCAAGCCAATCACACTATGGTTTTAATAGTCTATTTGAGTACTTTTTGCTCATTTACTGATACAATAGTGCAATATTAACTTACAGTGGACTCCTTTGAGAATTTCCACATGGCTGCTCAAAATGGTAAAGCGCCCAATAATCAAAGATGTAGAAACTCACTTTATCGCCATGTTCGCGTTCCTCTATGAAGGGAGAAGGACTATAAGTTCCCGCCAGTCTGAAGATGGAGTTGTGATTGTTTGGAAATGAGTCGGAGTCAAGTGACAGGGCAAATCTAAATGAGCCCCTCCGGCCCTCCCCAACATCGATGGAATATATGGAAATCTCTATGCAAAAGCCTGCAGGGCATCCTCCCAACCCTGACACACCCAAAGAGGCAAGCGTGCAGTGATTTGAGCTGACCTCACCTGATAAACAGAGGTCTAACTCTGTTTAGTTTATATACCAATACCCCACTTTTCTGGGCCTACGGCGGGCCGCATCCTGCCTAATGGCCCATTACAGACCAAGACTACACAGACATCCACTCTCCTATTTAGCCACTAGGTTCATTTTGATTGCACAGTGGGCAAGTGACTGAGCACCCTCTACTTACAGCAAGACGTTCCAGAGTTTGATTCCCTGGTCAGGTGTGGCCTTAAAAGTTTGCATGTTTAACCATGTCTGGATGGGTTTCCTCTGGTTTCCCCCTTCAACCCAAAATGGATGTAACCCTCGAGCTAGGTACAACCACAACAACGAATCACATAATACCATACCAAAAGGCGCTTAAAGGTTGGGTCAAATGCAGAGAACGCATTCTCATACAGGGGCAATATACAATGATCCCATGGTTCTAGAGTGCACACAATACATCCATACTTACTATCGCAAGTATGGATGCCTCTTTTTTTGAGCTATATATTTATATATTTAATGGTAAATATTTTAATAAAGTGCATCAACATTACATAGATCAGAAGAAGAACTGGTCTTGAGTAACAACTCAAGACCAATCCTTCTTCAATACAGTAATATGCAAACTCCACACCAAGTGTCTTTGTGCAGGTTGGGACTCAGGACTTGCTTAACCTCTGCACCACTTTTTTTAATTAACAACAAGCTTTGTTGTTGTCCTGTTCCTGGGGTTGGGATAAGCAATTAGTATAAAAGGTAAATTTATCATGAGTTTGACATGAAGCAAAACATTTCAAAGAATCCACCACAGCTAGTGAACTGATTGTGCCAGTGCCAGTTCTAGATTAGCTAAATAAAGGTTAGGATCAATATTTGGCAAAAAGCATATGCCCAATGTGAACTGTAGGGGAGGTAAATTATTTGTTGCACGCTGGTTATGGTTTGCTTCACAGAATGGCAAAGGTTCTCCACAGAAGAGCAGATAAGTTTACTTGTCTCTTTTCCAGACCACTTAAATAGTTAGAAAGCACCAACAATTACACAACAATTTCAATGAAAACAAGGCACATTTAATAAATGGCTTAAACAGCATTTGGATAAAGACTTTATTTAGTCCATGTATTTCATGTACGTGCATTCACAAGGTTTAAAAATCAACAAGGACAGCCTCTAGCAAAATTCAAAGCACAACTCTATTCTTTTGATTCATAACATCCTTTATAGATGACATATTCGGCTTTTGATACATTGACAGACGAAGATTTGAGGGTTTGGGGGATAGAACTTTCTGACGCTATCAGAGCTTGTAAAGTCTTTTACAGACTTCTCATAGTTATGGATGAGGCTCAGAGTCCTGTTTTTACTGCATTCATGTTCCAGAGCAGGCAATGTAAATGATGACAGGTGATGGAAAACACCCAGGCTCGCCCTTTTGCATGCACAGACACACCACACTCAACTATTTGTTTTTCCAAGGAGGCACTGCTGGCCAAGATGCACTCTGGCAGCATCTGTCATCTGTCTGTGTGTATTAAATATGTTTGATTCGCTGCTTAGACATTACTTCCAAAAAGAGTCCATTTAAAGCATTTGTTTTCATTGTGTCTTACTCAGCACTTTCTCAAACAATTTCTTGTGACATTGTGGTGTCCAGCTGAAGTTCTTTCATTAAACACCAGATGGTGCCATTGGTCCCTACTTATAAAAGCCCTCTGTATAAACAGTAGCTCCTTACTATGGTGAAGATACAGTGCACATCCAGACTCAAATCAAAGAGCTTTTACTTCAGGGGCCATTCTCTCACCAAAATCCTTCAAAGCTCTTCAAAGCTTTCGAAGCTTTGTGTGGGTAGCTTTCTTCATTTATAGCGGCCAACCACATTTTACTGTATAGAACTTCAGTTTTGTCAATCCAATTAAAAAAAAATAACATAGGAATTGTAAAACAGCAAGACTCTGATTACAAAAAATATGATTAAATATTGTCGTTTAAAGTCCTTACAGTCCCCCAGGCAATCTGTTTTCTAATACCTTTGTTTCTACCCCCTGAGGTTGTACAAAACATCTTAAACATACAATTTATGGTATTTAAGACAACATTTTCAGTCATACTTGTTTCAAAGTTGAGGACATATATCTTTGTTCACAAAGATCACTGCTTTTGCATTGGGATCTTTATTGATTCATAAGTAATGCAAACATTATGCAGGTGTTTTTGTGCAGAATGACTGTAATGTGGGCCTTAAGATAATATGCATATAGTGATAATGATCTCTGGTGAGGTAAACCAGATCCTACTGTATAAATGCATTCCAATAGTACTTTATTTGCATTATACATAGGCAGACAGAGTATGATGAGTATAGTTTCCTGCAGGGGAAGTCAGAGTTCACAAAATCTATACACTTTGGTGAACAACAGATTGGGGGGTCTGCACCACGATTTCTTCTGGTGTAATAATGATAGTCTGGTTTGTTACATTTAGTGTGAGTGATTCAGACTAATGAATGGCATTAAAGCTTCATTAGAATTAGTTTGAGCACAAAGCAGTTGTTATATGGTTTACACAGCACAATGTAATGTATGTACAGGTTACTACTGCAGGGGATACTGTACACTTGAAACGTCATTGTTGTGGCTCAGTGAAAAGCATGCCTGACAGTGTGAGAACAGTTTATATGGTTCAGTTAAATTCAAAGATATGTGGAAGATACATAACACAATATAATTTAAATAATACAAAACAGCTAGGTTTTTCTCATGAAAGAAACAAAGAGACAAACAGGACTGCAACAAGACATTAACCTAATCTGTTCATTTGATGGTCAATATATAAATAGAGAGAAGTGAAGTGTGATTAAAATCTAAATTAAATCATGATATTGAAGTTAACACAGAATAACCACCCTTTTCATCTATGGAAAAAATGTAAAAACAATTCATAATGTATTGGACATTAAAGGAGCACTATGTAACTTTTCCGCTGAGGGTTTGCTACTTTCTAAACAAAGCAATTTAATCTCTAGGGAGAAAAACAGGTAGCGGACAGTCCACCAGAAAAGTTACACAGTATAATGGCTATAAATGTTTCGAGGTGCACTAACACAACCCTTGACAAATACTATATTGTGCAAGTATTATGACTGAGCTTGTGCTTTAGAATGGCTCCAATGCTTTCTCAAGTGCTTATGACACTACTGCTTCACGCCACAAAGTTTGTTTCTTTGCTTGATTTTCTAACTTTCTGTTGGTTAAATCAACAATAATAAGCCCTGCGAGGCAACTGCTGCTGTGGTTTTACACTATACATAAAGCCGAAAGTTCTGCCATGAACGGGAGGGTGTTAAATTAAAGTCTTGATGTAGAGACCTTTTGGTGACCCTTTGAATTCTGTCTACTCTCTGTCTTAGCTTTTCTCCAGAGTGTGGTTGTATTTTGGCACACTTCCTGGGTCATATGTTAGTGAACAGTGAGATAATCCACTTAGAGCCTGCAGTTACAAACACTTGTGATTCTACCAGGCCGAGGGTCCAGACGTGGCCTCACCTCTCTCATTGAACACACAAGACCGTGACCTCCGGCGGAACACTTGAGCCCCGGGGCCCTTCCTCCGGGTCAGATGCAGATAAAGATCAGAGTGCAGGAATCTGGGGTACGAGTCCTTTTGCATCAGGCTGTACACTTTCTTCTGAGCAGAGTCGAAGCAGCTCTTTGTGGGCTGAGAGATGCTCTGCTCGATGGCCATTTTGGTGCTGTAGTCGATGTTTACCTGAAGGAGAAAAGAAAACAAATTAGGAAATCAATAAGATTTCAGCAAAATAAAACATAATTGTGATAAAAGACAACAAACAAACTTAAAATATATATTTAGAAGCAAAAACATCTGAACAAGACAAATGTCTGGGCAGTCTTCTTTCTTTGCTGGTTAAACTAATCTCACCACAACTAATAAATACAGTGTCAGAACAAATCTAGAGCTATTGCTATCATACTCAAAGAAGTGGGTAGTATTGTCAAAGATAGCTGAAAAGATAAACAATGAAGCAGCAATCAGATTCAGATGAAATGCCAAAACTGATTTTTATGTTTTGTAGAGACACAAATGGGATTAACAATGCATCTTTGTTGAGTTTGTCGTGACACAGTTCAGAGATATTTATTTGTCATTTAGACTAAACCACAGACAAGGTTGCATACACAGCCTACATACACGAAACTGAAACTGTGTTGCATAAAGAGGAAAATGCCACACCACATGAGCTGCGCAAGTCAATTGTACAGCCAAATGTGAGAGTTCAATTCCCTTTACCTCTTTTGGAGCGTCCGATTCGATAAATACTGTGTAGATATATTTGGCTTTGGACAGCAGCTTTGTCTCTGAGTCAATGGTCTTGTAATCCTCACACGCCAACCAGAACTCCATGTTTTCCTCGCTGAACTCTGACCTGAGGAACTGAGAGAAGATTTCCACTCCATCTGGAGCAGAATGACAAGACATGTTTTCAAAATGTGCAGTGAAATGGTAACAAGAAAATACTCTTTTTCCCTCCCTGTAAATACGCAGAAGTAATGTTAGGCCAGAAGAGGCTTTAAGTGAAGTTTGTACTGGGTTTGTTTCTGTACTGGGTTGTTTCTCAATGTTTAAGTGAAGTTTGTACTGGGTTTGTTTCTGTACTGGGTTGTTTCTCAATGTTTAAGTGAAGTTTGTACTGGGTTTGTTTCTGTACTGGGTTGTTTCTCAATGTTTAAGTGAAGTTTGTACTGGGTTTGTTTCCATTTAGGGCCAGTGTGAATCTGATTATTGATATCATTATTCAACAATATTTTTACATAAATAAACCATACTGTTCTAATCCTTTTTATAATTCTAGACTATTTTTATGTAATTGTGCCACACTTTCCATTGCCCTGTTTTTTTCTTAAACGAGGACACACCAAAATCTTTCAAAGTAGCTCTTAAGTGCAGCTCTCGGAGACTATGAGGAAGTCGCCTAGTTTCTCTTTTACTCACTCGGCAAAAGCAAACATAAAAATGTGAAGTGAAACCCAGACAACTTTTTAGCACAATTTATCTTATCTCTAAAGCAAATCATTCAGACGCAAAGTGCACAGAAATGATCTCGACACAACCAATATACTGCGTTAATCTAACCTGAGTCCTTCATAACTTCTTCAAAGCAGTCACTCCATTTCAAAGCGGCTTCTGCTGAGATGCTGGAAAAAAGTCAGCGATAAGGTCAACTCCATTCTAAACATACAGTTATAATGTTCCAGCATTTACTTCAGTATCAAATCCAGATCTTTATTTAAGTGTGAGCTGACTCATGGACTCAAGTATAGCAACGTTAGGTATGAATAAAAAACTAGACACTATACAAAATGAATGGATCTTACCTTCTGGATGGTGTATTGGTTTTCTTATGAGGACTGACATTCTCATGAGAGCCGGACTTGGTGAGGAAAAGGCTGAGTCTGCTCTTTCGCTCCTTGTCTTTATGTCTGCAAGAAAAATGCATTGAACGCTGTCTTCACATGATACAAAAAATACATACATACACAGTGCTAATTAAATCTTTAAACACTATTTAAACACAATTCTTCAAACTATAAAATATTACACATTAGCTTAGTTGCAGTTGCCGTAGTATGTTTTGAATAAGCTAGAACACAGCAACACTTAGGTTCAAGTATTCTTTGAAACTGATCACGGATTTTGAGATTTTTAAACAATGGTAAAAACTGCAGTGTAAGTGTAAGTCATGTTAAAAAAACCCCAAAAAAAAAACCTCTAAACAAAAAACACAATAATACTAACCTGCCACACTCTTCCTTCATTGTCGCTGGCAGAAAGTCTTGTGGCCCAAGCGTTTTGAAATAGGCTTCCTCCTTTGGGGCCATGTAGTTGAATTGAGGAAATAGAAAAAGTAGTGTCTCCATGCTGATTTCAGTCTCAGCGTTGAAAGACTCTCTATAGGCCACAAATAGGCCACTTTTTATAAACACAGCATGCGTCTGATTTCCTTTACCTTTACTTCCTGTATGTAACGTGCGGGCTAACACTCGCTTCAGTGACAGAAACCCCCTCACCACTGAATATCCGGTAAAGAAATGTAAATCTACTGTTTATTGTTTTGTTATGCACAGCGTTAGAAACAATAATAGAAACTGCACTATCTAATGTTGGGTCAATGACTATGACATGCACACCAAAGATCTCATCTCATCATTATGGAAATAGTGGCAAAAGGATGTGGCAAAGACAAAATCGAAAGAGAAAATGTTAAAGATTGAAAGGGTTGTTTTGAAATAAATTGTACTTTGTTTTAAAAATACAACAGTTACTCTAAAAATCTATTTATTAGAGGACACGTGTCACCAGGAGTTTTTCATCAGATTTCTCTTTGGCAATCTAAAAACCCAGCAATAATCACATTTTATAATCTGGTTCTGATTACTCTTGTTTTACTCTGATTTTTTCGTGCCATGTAAATGTACCCACGGTCGGGCTTACATAAAACAAATGAAAAACAAACTAGTTCACTTTTGCAGCCTCCGCGCGGCCAGGCTCTGCAGATTTCGAGGATGAAAAAGTAATGAATAATAAAAGTGTGTCCAGGCCCAACTCGATCACAGCACCAGCGCTTTAATGGACAAAGACAAACTCAGCGCGACACCGATGGAGCCAGAGGGAATAAGGTCCCATAAGGAGACAAATGGAGACAAGTGAGGCCTCATTGACTGACACTGAGGTCCAGGCCTGTTTCAATGCAGCTTTGGGCAGCTTTATTTCGAGGTTCATAAACATGCTAACAGAACTATCTGTGTCCCCAGATTCAAGGTAAACATGTTCAATTCACATATTGCTTTTACTGAATTGTAATGTTGAACATATTATGGCTAAATTGTTAATATTTTCATTTGGTATTTTAGTTCTCATGGAAAATAGCCAAATATCTAATCAAAAAGCAGAATGAGCCAGATCCAAGTTTAGAATCCCACATGTATGACTCCTAATTGCCTTGTGCACAACGCTAGCCGGTTGGTTCCAATCAGAGGGACAGTCAGCTCGACTATTCCTGGCGTAATGTAATGTCTGAGGTTTGAGTGGCGCTAAAATCAATAAATCCTGACAGATCAGGCAGTGGACAGGGAGCTGCGGGTGGATGTCACGTGTTAAAAACTTTACAAATGAGAGGAAAACTTCACCAGAGGTCTCTTCTGTGTTTACAAAGGTACACCGTTGTGTCAATGCTAATGCTAATTAAAACGATACATGTAACACAACAACAAAATTAAATTTGTTGTAAGGATGACCCAGTTATTTTTAGGTGTAGATTATTTCAGTCTGTGGCATTATTTAAATATTTATTAGGCTCCGAAACACACGACACGCAAAGACATACCTTTGTAAACACAGAAGAGTCCTCCGGTGAAGTTTTCTCTGCATTTGGAACTAGCTGGCTGCTGTTATGCGCAGAGCCAATTATTCAAATAATTACAACTAAGTACAGGGCTTGGGCGGGGATAGGGGATATGTGAAAACAAGAATTTTCTGAGCGCTCAAGCCTCGAATGCAGGGCAGTATACTCAGACGTGAATGAATCAATGAAAATACAACTTTGGGTTAGCAAATGATGAGGAAACACCTTTCTTACATGATGAAAAGCGATGTTAAGTTTTTACATAGCATGTCCCCTTTAATCCTACAGGGCTATCAAGTTGAAAAGCTATTGGGTTGTAGTGATAAAAGTAATGCTATAGGGCACAGGGAACAGGCTACAATATCAATGTAAGAGTGTAGCAATAGCAACAGTGTAAAAGAGAATGTTATGAAGAATCATGTTTGGAAAAAGAATGAGTTTGTGGTGCATGGCCAACATTCACACACAAAAAAATCTTAACACACAAACACTAAACAACAGGTGCATAAAAAATTCAAAACTAATTGACTTGGTCCAAATGAAAGCCTATGCTGTGATCATAGCTGCAGTCTAATGGCCCTTCAGGTAAACAGCAAAGTGCACAATCACTAAACCAAATGTAATAGCCGTCATTTAACTCTGCTGTATGTATTTGCTTTCTGTCAACACACCAAATGAGAGAAGCTGCTAAATCAATACTCTCCCACCGAGCCAGGACCGCTACTGCCAGTATGCAAGCCACCATTAGCTCTTTTCATTAGATCAATTAAATATTATATTCTCCAATTACCACTTCAATTATCACCTTCTTCGACTGTCCCCCTAACGAACAAAACTGTAAACTTTGGACCAAAAGCTGTTACAAATAGATAGGTGAAGATTTATGTGGGGGTGGGAGATGGGACAAAAATTGATAATATTGCTATAGTTGCTTTGGAGAGGTTCAAATATAATTAAAATTTGAATACAAAGTACAGTGTCAATAATTAAAACTTTTAAAACCATAACCATAATAAAAGCTGACTAAAAATAAATTGATGAGAAACATCCAGTAATGCTCCAAACAAGGGTATAAAAGTTATATCTCTGCACTTCTCTGGTTAGTTTTAAAGTCACAGTTTGTGCTAGACTTAAACCTCAACCAAGTCTGAATAAGGATAAAAAAAATTAGAATCTTTTTTTTTTTTTAATTATGAAATTAAAAACTACAGATATTCCTTTTAGTCAATATCACCATGTACATGTATATGAAAGGCCACTACATGTTGCAAGTTGCACCTTTTAATGCAGAGTGACCTAATTTTGTCCGTTCTGAGCTTCCGTTATCAGTAGTGGCATCTGATGTAAAGAATCTTGCTTGGCCATGATAGGAAGTGGGCTACAATACTGCTGACCGTCTGCAGCCTGTAACTTCCTGTGACATTTTAATGCAGCTTGAATAACTGTGCATAGAATAATGACATTTGTTTAGGATAAATTACTGCCAGTCCTCCATTGTTTTATGAACCAAACTCTGATGCAAGTAAAATAATAAAAATATGGGAAGAAATCTGGGTGCATCTCAAAACTCATTGTTCTGCTTCTCAGTGGGATTGCTTTAATCTTTAAATGGGACTTTCTTTTGGTGAAATAGAGATTTTAGAAAGAAGGAGGCTGGCCCTATGGAGACAAGCAGATGGTTGATGCTGGTGTGTCAAACCAGGACAAGCAACTTTTATTTATTTTTACATTTTTCCAGCATAAATATTTAATTATAATATCTCAGCGTGGAAAATAATATACTTGGATGTTGTTTAATGTTGTGTAACTGAGCAGCAAAATTAAAAAAGCTAAAAGTCATTATGTTAATATGCCTTTTATAGCCAGAGCAGGGTTAGCTGCCCATTGCCGCTGCAGCCCAGAATAGCCTGTTGTAGTGTGTTGGTTTGTGCTGCAGGCATGTGCAGATGGCGTCTCTGTGCTAATGGTTAACACTCGAGTCCCTGAGTGAAAACACAACTACAGCCGCTGAAATGGAAACCCAAGGTGAATTACAGTCTTTCATAATGCGCCTTTTCAAACTCAAACTCGTCCTTGATCTCCCAGTAATATCGATGCGGCACTGCTGAATATTGAAATACTCTTTTTAATAGAAAGAATGTCTTAATAAATTTGTCTCAAAAGCTAAAAATAAGGTTCAAATAGGTCAGTGTCACAGAATGCGAGGAAAGGGACAGTACAAAGACAAAGGAAACTTGAGGTTACCAGAAATGATGAGCATTAAACTCTCTCTTTGAGCTGTGTGACCCCATCAGCACAGCATGACAGGCAACTTGTTGTCAGAATCTTTCATGGACAAAAATAGCCAAATTATTTTCTGTGTAGTTGGCTTTTCCACGCTGGCTTAGTTGCTAGATACATTAAAGCAGAAGTAGATAATACACACTAAACAGCCCCAAGGCAGCTGTGGCTACAGAGGTTAGCTTCAGAGTGAATAAGGATCCTACAGCAAATGCAATTTGCATTATTACTATAAACCAAGTCCATCTTGGGTTTCATAATTTAAATAGAACAAATAGAAATAATGTAAAACACAGTCTACTTTTAAAAGAAACAGGTTGTGTTTACAGTAAATGTCTTGAGAAGTGCAAGTGTATTTTCTCAGCCATCAGTGGCAGTCGTTCCGGCGTGGGATCTCCCTCAGTCTGCAGGTTTGACGAGAAGGTTTCGCGGTTACAGGAAACCACCACACTCTGATGTACCAATGCAACAGAAGAAAGGTGCCTGTGGACTGATGACATCACTTCCTGTTTCAGTGAGGCAGGTGTTCCCTGTTACAGTCACAGACATTCAAATACATTCTATAGAAACCTGAGCTGTCTGGCTCTACAGAAATCAAGTTGAGGGACAATTCCAAAACAATTGCATATGTTGTTATCATGGGGAGTTGACTCTTTCAACACTGCCACCTTGTGACAAGAAAAGGAAAAATAATTTCAATTGTAGAAGGCATCCTCATGACCTTAACTAGCTGAGTTATTGTTCAAAGACATGTAACAGTTAAGAACTGTAAACAGTAAAAAGTAAAAAGGAGCCAGGACCTTCTTGCTGTGAGGCTGCGGTGCTTATCACTGCACCACTTTGCCGGCTAAATTTTTTAAACTGTAAAATACTCTAAAATGTAAATTGTGAGTTGGATGTGTGGGTTAAAATGTGTGACATTGATGCCTTACACTTGTAATGCACTTTGCAGACTTGTCGAAGCTTCACACTCGCTGCTCCACACAGCTGCCCTAGGGCAGACTGACGGAAGGGAGACTGCCAATCTGCACAATCAACCCCTCTGACCACCACCACTCACTCATGCACACACACACCACTTACATACTAGCCATGGTGGGTGAAGTGTCTTGCCTAAGTACACAATGACAGAACTTGGGAATCAGTCCTTCAACCTTCAGGTTGAAGGCACATAACATTTAAAACATATATTTGTACAGCCAATCAATTTAGTGCCAAAAGAAGATTGTTCTGGTTGCTGTGTGCTGTTTCTCTGTGCTGATTGAGTGATGTGCTGCTAAAGAGGCCAGGACAGACTTCTTTATCATGGACTTTCAGAGTCTCTGCAGTAATCAGGTCCACATGCCAATAGTGATGGATTTGAAGGCGCAGTGGGCAGTCTGGACAGCGCGTACATACAAAGCAGAATACATGCCCCATTTTCAGTGATCAATAAGCTTTTACCACTGAAAAGGGAGGGCATCTGTGAACCTTCGTCTGTATAATCGCATCCACGTTTTCAGTTGATGTATGAGAAAATACACAAATTAGGTAACAGCCCTTCCTGTTGGCTTTTGTGTTTTCTGTCCACTCTTCAGCCACCTATGTCATGTGGTCATTTCTCTGCTGTTATGGAAGTTTAAATACACAAATGCACTGAGATACGTACAGCCTATATAGTTTTCAAAGGGGGAGGCTGAGGCTTATGGTGTTATTTGAGTATGGACAAAAGCCTGTTACCAGCAGGACCAGGACCGTCAGACATATAAGAGTGAATGTATCAGTACTATACTATACTTTTACTGGAGAACATCCATGCTAATTCTTTTCTAAAATGGTCTACTCAAATTTCAGTTAACTTTCTGATGCTAGAGATATGTTGAAAACCAGTGTTGTGAAGGCTGTTTTTTAATTTCACATCTGGTGAGCTGGTCAGAGTGGCTTCCAGAGAAACAAAAGTGAGTACAAGGCTCAGCGTGATTAGACTGAACTTTTGGGGTGAAGAGCTTCTCTGCACAGAGCGGCTTTATTTGGTCTCATAGACTGTGTGTTTGTTCAGCCATGATTATTTTAATAAGAGCCAGAGATAGACTTCATTATAATCTGATGTGCATTTATATCAGAGCATCATTTCATTTCATGATGTGTAGCCTGTTTCATGGCCAAAAGTCAGATTTTTTGACAGGTTGTTTGTGCTAAAAAAAACAAACAAACCACTGAAATTAAGTTTTGTTTTTGGCTCAAAAAATTAAAATAAAAGGCCCACAGTCTACATTTTGATTAGTCTAGCTTATCTCTTCCATGCCCCCTGTCATCTTTCTCCACTGCCACTCTGAACAGCTCTCATCACCACTGAGGACATCTCTGTGTGTGAGGCACTGCAGATTGATGAGCGGAGCCACAAGCTGCTCTGCTTCAGGTCAGGTTGTTGGCTGAATACGGCCAGGAGAGGGGAGTTTTAGTAGTGGTCTTCTGCATGTTTTTTTCCCTGTGTGCCTTGTAACAGTTTCTCAGCCCTGAGGTCCCTCTGAGGTCCCTCTGGGGTCTAATAAAAGGATTTAAAAATGTGTGTATGAACATGAATGTTTGGCACTGTTCAGTATCTTTGTGATCAGACTTCGCAAGAGCACTTTGAAGCCTAAAAATGACATTATGTGCATGATGCATTTGCTCCCCACAGTGTCAAAGGTCAGAGGTCATTTAGCTGGTTCAGAATCACATTCAAGGACAAAGCCAAAGTCGCAGAAGTTGTTGCCATTTGCCATTTGTCAGACTTAAAAGCTTTTACTGCCTAATTTAAAGCACAAATGTTGTTGCCTGGGATCCAGAATACACACTTCTCAAACACCTTACGAAAATGTTCACTGGTGTATCTCCATGAGTTTAGATAGATGCTTATGGCTGCTTATAAGAGCAAAAATTAAATGAAAAAATATCACAGGGGAGTGAAAAGCAGAATCAATGAGTAAAGCACTAAACTCTGTTGGTCTGTTAATTTTATTCAAAATGATGGGTGACAATGAGGTCCTTTGTGTCACTGAAATAGACAAATCTGATAACACAATCATGTTTGGGCCTTGCTTGAGACGTGACAACATTCTAGACTTGCCAAGCAAAAGGTGTTGCCTTTAGAAAATCAACTGATTTGTCACAAAATGCAAAAATCAGTTTCATGTCTCGCAGAAATCAATATGACTTTTAGGGCAACTTTGGAGGAACAGGGCTATTTATCTCTTTATTTTCAATCAGCCTTCATGACTGATCCAAATCTAGAGTTTACAAGTCATGGATGCTCTGTACCAATACTTAACAGAGATTATTGATAAAACCACAAATTATATTCATATCACTGCTTGCAGACATCAAATATGATTCTATATGCTTAAACAACGACAGAAAACTTGTTAAACAAAATGTCTGAACGTGAACTGTACAAACTGCAACAGTAAAGATGACTGAATAAGTATTCATGAGCACATCTGTGTACCCCACATTTTGACACCTCTGGATTCACCTCAGCCAACTTCTCACCTTCGATTGTTCTCACAAAGACTAATGAAAGTGAATGATTTGAATACAGATCTGTTAAACACATTGCACCAATTATAAGTGTGTTATTAAACAGTTTTTATCTGTGAAATCTGTCTGTCTGGAAGAGCACAACACAAGAGGAGGCTCCATTAATATGCCGAACAGATATGGCCATGCAATTTTCAGATGGAATCAGACTAACACATAGTTTCTCCTTTGTTGTTATGCAGCTAAATGGGGATATGAAGAGTCTGTTATGTCCCACAGGAGGGATAGGACAAACAGCAAGGACAGGACTTTGGTATAATAATGTGATTACTCTCAACATTTCTAAAGAAGATTCTTGGGGTTTCACAGATTTCATTATCACTGTATTAATGATAAAAATAAAAGTAATAATATTTGAACTGCCCCATTGTATT
>KN486287.1:0-12394 GCA_000787095.1 Periophthalmodon schlosseri | reverse complement strand
CCACCTCTATCTACTGGAGGATTGGCCTGCTGGATGTATTAACAGAACATGCCTCTCCACACACAACGCAGGAATCAAACCTGTGACCTTACAGAGACGTGAGAGCCACTGAGCCACTACACCACCTTCTTAAACTGTTTAAGAAAGTGGGTATAAAGACATTTGTTTAATTAAATATTTAGTTGAATTAGTCTTAAATACCAGCTCACCTGTCAAAATAAATTGCTCTTTTGTTGCCATGTCAAAACCACCTCCAGTTTTTTTCAGTTCAAATTGGTCGTCTGAGTCTCATTAGTGTGTTTCTGATGAATACAAAGTGTGGGGCTGCGCTCTGGAGTTGACCTGTGGTAGTTTAGTTCTTCATTAGGATCATCAAAGCTTTATTTACTGCTATGGCCTGATTCTGGTATATGAGAAGAAAGCATTTTTTATATTTAGAAAGATCAAACTAACTGTGTCCTGTTTACAGTGTAATTAAATCTGAAGGCAAAACCTAAACACAGCTTTCTTCAAATAGAAACAGATTTAATGAGCATGCTGTGAGAGTATTAGGTATAATTAGCATTACAGTAAGATGGAAACATGCACTAACCTCTGATTATAAACAGTGTCCATGCAATGTTATTTTTGTGTCCTTGCAATCTGTCGCTACTGGCTTCATCTGATGAAAAATGGATAAAACAAACCATCTGGCTAAGTATGGTGTCGAAGTGTAACCTCAACAGATGAACAGAAGGCTAAACAAGTCAACGCATCGAGGAAACATTTATGTTTTGAGCAGCTTCAGTACAATGATCATAACTTGACCTGAGAACAGAACTAACAGAGATGGATAGGGCTGCAACAATTAATCCGAAAAATCTTGACTATTAATTGTAATCGTTATCTGGACAATATCTAAAATTTCATAAGACCTTACCTTTTATAGAAAAGACAGACAGATACAAATATTCTCTATCTAGAAGACTTCAGTCAGGTTGTGTCAAATATTTTTGGTTACAAACGCACAATAGAAATAATCATTTGACAAGTCCACTAATCAAAAAGATAATCACTGACTAGTCAGCTACTGAAATAACTGTTATTGTTACAGACTGAATTAAGACACAGTGACAAAAAAAGAGCTATATCCCACAGTTTTACACATAACAATTGATTTCACTATTTTTAATTTGATCACAATAATATTGCCTTTAAGAGGTAACTAAAGCTATCAGCTTCTTTTGAGAGTAGACACTTCACTGTGATTGGTTAAATCTCTGTCACTCACGCAGTGCATGATGGAGGCTGACCAATAAGAAGAGTGTGTTGAGATACAAGCGTGTGCGTTGTCCTCGTGGTAACATTGCCCACTACTGGTAGTTTTAGTCTTTTTGTTAAAGCAGAACTAAGTAACATTTACCTCATTAAATATCTTTGTAAGTCAGTGTGATGGTTAAATATGTATTTGCGGGGTGTTTGAAGCTTTTGTTGTCTCCCTCTGCTGTCTCTGTGTGGAAAACCACCCTTGCAAAAATAGCGACCTGAAGAGAAACCCTGTCTCTTTTTTATATTTGGCAACATTACATGTGTGTGATTATCCTGCCTTATTTCAATAAAAAAAAATACAAAGAAAAGCTCATAAAGGAACTGCAGGGGGAGCTCTATAGCTGAAAGTGACCATATGTCTCTTATCCACCTTCCGGAAGTTACCGTGGGTGCCGCCATCATCAGTCGAGTTGTATTATTTTGGATGGAGCTGCCGATCTTGACTGCAAATAAGTTCAGACTACAAAGTCGTTTTAAAGCCGTGTTGGTGCACATGAACGTTGAACATTTTACACCCATTATATCATATTTTGGCAGCAAACTTTTCTCAAATTCTCCATTTAAATGAACGGGAAGTACCAACACAAAGAGGCAAAAGTGGGCGGGGTGGAAGCAGGTCAATATACTTCTGTTTTGTAGCTCCTACTGTACGCTGTCATTTTGTTGCTGGCTCTGTGGCTGACGACCATATCCCTTGTTTATTCTGAACAGGCGGCTGCGGTGGCTGTTCTTTTCAACACTTTTGCTTTGCACTTAGCCAGCATTTAAGTGTATCTTTAGTATGTGTGTGTAATTGAGTGAATGTATGTTTTTGTACCATTTAGCGAGTAACAGAAGTGGCTGTATTTTCCAGGTAAATTTCCTTGAGGTGGTATTGTTGTTGTAGTAGTGCTTATTTCCATCAGATTACCTTTAAGAAATGTTCCAATTATTATTATTTTACCCTATTTTGATCCATACCACTACTTTGTACTTATGTGAGCGACATAATTTTAAGTTACAGTACTCTTATTTCAGAACAGTTTTTGGCGACCCTACCCTCCTCTGATTCAAAGCAGCACTTCTCTTTATCTTACGCAGACTATGTAGATCACTTGCCGTAAACCCTTGGCTTTCCATATCATCTCCCCCCCGGTGGAAGAGATGCTGTTTTGCCCTAATTAACCCACTTAGACGCTATCCTAGGTCAAGATTAAACGGTATCTCTCATTCAGTGCCAGGCGGGGCTCATTTGTCTTCAGGGCACGAGGCTGTCTATGTTTTAAGTCAAGGGTAAAGAGAGCAGCACTGGGAGGTATCAGGGCAACAGGACAGGAGCGCACTGGACGAACGCGTATGAATTGATGGCTCTTGCGTTCGCTTCCAGTTTCTTGGCCTTTGTTTCGTTGTCTCAGAATGAACGATGGTGTTGAGTAGCATTATGAACGACTTTCAATAAGAAAAATGCTATCTCAAACAACAGGAAATTAGATAGGTACAGCTTTCTTCTCCCATTTCTATGTGGTGTATTCAAGTGCCACCACTGGGGACCTGTTGGCTGCTAATATTCATGGGATTAACTCCGAGTGCGACAAAGGACACACTAGCTTTCCTACACTCCACGCATAAGAAGTAATTAACATAGAGCAAAAACACTATTTTTCCTATTCAAAATCCAAAATGCATGTTATTCCAGTGAAAAGACTCATAGAAAACCGCTCATCTTGAAAATGTCTTGTTGTGTGTTTCCAAATGTTTTTTTTTTTTCTTTTTTGGCAACGTGAATTAGTTAGTACTTGAAACTGCATGCCAGTCAAGCTCTCGAGTAATGAATAAGTCATTTAGGTGTTTGCAATCTCAAGCAGGATTAGATCAATTGCAACAGATCTTCAAAACACGGTTGTATCAGTAAGTGGCATGAGAAGAGAGGCCGATCAATAGAGTTTAGAGTAAAAATCTGCTCTTTGTTGCTTCTGACAGCCGATAAACAAGATGAAACAAACAAGAGGTCATTAACGTTACCAAGGGTTTGTTAGAATAATTAACTTTTCATATTAAAGGCAAGGGTAAACTGAGCCAGCTGCCATTTGACCATTGATTTGAACTAATTTAAGTGCTTTTGTTTTTTCTTTGTCAGTCTATAAGGAAAAAGGCTGTTAACAAAAGGAGGTTTGGATAACATACTAATTTCTATGGCATTTAAGTGGGATGAGAATAAATACAGCAACTTTCTCATCAACATTTCAAATATTTTTTTATTCACAAAACTTAAATCATGTCTACATGGGAGACCAAAACACAACAAAATCATTCATCAAAGTGGTAAGTTAAGATGTTATGTGACTCAAGACATCAGAGAGATGTGAAACTTCTGCCAACTATTTACGTTGACTGGATTTTTTTTACCTGTGTATTTTTAATAAAAGCAAAGATTTTACAAAACACAAGATTAAAGAAATAAAAATAAAACACTATTCTTGTTGAGAGTGATGTACAAAAGATACAAGGGAGCCATAGAAAACTGTTAATAGTGTGTCATCTAAAGATGTTTGCACATAGATTCAGTCAACAATCAGGTTAATCATATACAATAATAACAGGTCCAGATATTTTCAGCTAGACTTAAACTGACAGAACTATGGTACAACATCTAGGCGTCTATTTTTGTAATGCAGAGACACAGCGCAGTAAAGTTTGCACAAATTCCACTAAAATGAACAACTTCTCAGCCAGTTACCTGTCTTTTGGTGTAATGATATATTCAAAAGTGAAAAATCTACGATGTCGTGAAACAGACTAGAGCAAAGCGTTTTTACAAAACTCAACGATTTACAAAAGAATTCAAGTACACAGTCTTTTTCTATTACGAATAAAGCAAAGTACACCAATTACATATTTGTCTTATTCTCATTTGAAGATTGAGAAAGTATATTTCTAACACTTAAATGCAAAATGAACAGATTTTTGGAGGATGCTTTTAATTTCTAAGTGAATCTATTTGTGGGTTTCAGTTTTTGGTTTTGAGGACTTTTGACCTTTCAAAAGATTGCATATTTTGTTGTCTATTGCTATGGCAACAGTCCTAATTTTGTCATCACTTTAAGACATTATTAAACGCCTGATAAGAGTGTGCACATAACCTGTTTAACCCGCTTAACCTAATGGTTCTTATAACAATTTTCTTACACAAGAGACAAATTGCTGTATCTTGTGTTGAGTTAAAATAATTGTATTTATTTGGTTGTAGTCTCAAACGGCTGAACAAATCTGGAAATATAGTTAATTGTTATTTTTCTGATAAGCTTGCAATGCCAATTAGATTTGCAGTGTTTTATGGAAAAACATTTTTCAAAGTTTACATGTTAATCATGTCCAAGTGCGTTAACATTTGAATGAAAATATGTTTGTGGAGATCTTTGTGCAGGTTTTACAGGAGCATACAGACATTTATTATTATATTATTTTGTTGTTTGCAGAGAAAATAAAATATGTAAGTAAATAACTGCAGTCTTTATTATTTGCTAATTGCGACCATTCAAACTGCAAAATTGCTTTGTATCTTATGAGTATTTCATATTTTCCTTTGTCAAATTTCCAAATCTTTATTTTTCTGCACCAAAACAATATGCTTGTGTAGTTATATTTTCAGTCGTCCTCAGTGTCTGATGCAGCGATGTCTGAAGCAACAACACAGCATTTCTGTCCAAATAAGAAGCAACTTCTGTTTTTCCTTTTGTGTGTCAAAGAAGTTGGACTAAAATTCTTCAGTATTTGACTTTGGAGTTGGATCTTGTTGAAGAAAAAAGTTTCTGTGTATGCTTTAGGGCCAAATGGTTGTCATGGTGATCTCTGATGCAGAAGAATCTTTCCATCACTGAAATCTTTGAAATGCTTTATGTTGGAACGTGGAGATGTTGAAAATGACAATCGCCAAAAGGTGAGACAAGCAGCAAACATTTGGATGGAAAAAGGGCACATAGTTTGTAGGTTTCAAACTTGTGCCTTTGACATCAAAAGTCATTGCCTGTCATTGCCAAATATCTGTACGCTAGATTGTAGATTTCTTTCCTCGCCAGAAAACCTTTGAGCTATTTTAAACAAAGTGATGCAAGTCTATTTTTCATATGCTAAAAGTATTGCAGTAGTATACTCCTTCTGAAGTCGAGGCGGGGGACCTGGTCTCAGTTGACACGATTGTTTCAGCATCACAGGCTGAAGTAAATATTCACTGACCTGCATCACACTCCAGTCCTAAGCGCTGCATTTGCACATCTGTCGCTGCCTCCCCCATAACAAAGAGGCCAACCCCCAAACTGCTTCAAAGAAAAGCCATGTTAACGTTGGAGAAATAAGGGGATAAGCAGAGGAGCTGTTTAGGATTCAAGGGGCAGAGCGGAGGACGGTGCCAAGACAACAAACATGTCTGTGACTGACACTAGTCTACCCCAGCTGGGAATAACACTCAGCTTTATTCACTGTTAAATAAAGAACAGAGGTGAACTGCAAGAGGCTCATGTAAGTTTGTGTGGTCTTTAAACACACAAACATATTTTCACAGTGCAAGGACACTGTTAAGTTGCTTTAAAAAATAAGTAATTAAAGGAGCACTGTGTCACATTTCTCCTGGCCAGTCTGTCACCTGCTTGTTTCCATCGAGATGTTGCTTTGCCTAGAATGTTGGGCATTCAAAGCAAGAATGTTTTACTGTAAAAAAAAAACAAAAACAAAAAAAACAAAACAACAAACATTCTTGCTGTTCTCGCCTCCCCACAAATCTGACCTGTAACTTAACCTCAACTCCGTGTCTCTGTGGACATAGGTTTAATCCCATACTGTGGAACATTACAGCCAAAGCAATAACATCTTCACGGAGACAGGCAGGTATGAACCCTTCACCAGAAAAGTTAGCAAAACAAAAAGTCATGTGTCAAAGACTAAAGAAGAAGACAAAATTGGAGGCTTGCTGCTCCTACAAGGTAAACAATTATAGCTTTCATTGACGCTAATTCTTCACAAGTACTTGTTCTTTTATAAACTGTGTTTAAGCGTCTGCAACATGACAAAACAAGTTTAATGTTGAAGTACAAATGAGTAGAGTTTTTCTGTCTTAGGGGCACATCTAAACTTGAAATGGATGACATATTTTCACGGTACAAGGACAAGAATTGAAAGAAATAGCTGATATCTGTGTAAAGAGCAAGGTGCATACTGCCAGACTTTGATGTTGTTTTCAGCCTGACAGCATGTCCTTTAGCCTCATTTATAAAAGAGAAATGGCCAGAGAGGAGATTTTATCCTTTGGTAGGTAATAAATACAGGCTAAACTTGGAGGAAAAACACAAGATGCCAATCAACATTTTATGTACAAACCGGGAAGTTTAAAGATTCATCAAGGTTCTTCTCTCACTCACTGTTCACTCTTCAAGGTTATTCCAAAAGCAGATTGACTCTACAAATTTTATACAAATTTTCTATGCTCATTGTAGGATTATTTTTGTGCAAAACTCCTCTATACACCTGTGACATCTTATTTCTTCGACTACTGAGTGACTTTGAAAACAGTACATGTTAGGAATGGGCTGCCAGGTGTGAAAAATAACAAGACTTACTATGGCAACAATGATAGTCATTTACATTACTAAAAATACATGTAAAGTAGAAGTAGTATGACAGGCCTTATGGTGCTGATGCATCTGAGAGCTGTACTTAATGTACAGAGATTTAACAGTCTTAGTAATATTAGTTTCCTTTTGTGTCTGCTTTTATAAATCCCGACATCTGCCTCGCCAACAAAAGAAATGAGCGTTTGTGCTTTTACCTGATACAAAATCTTTAGTTAAGTCTAGTTAAGGATAGTGTCTACAGTACACTCCCTTGTCTCAGTAAAGCCATACTTTTGTCTGCTGTTATAATCTGTGACACTTGTCATCATTTGATATTTTCAACATTTTAAATGGTAGTACTCATCTAAGTGAAGAACAAACTGGTCCATGACTGGACCATTCTGCACTTCAAGGTAGCGAGTTTTTTTCAGTTGTTCCAGGATGGCTTTGCAACACTGCTGAATCATACATGTATCACTGTTTTGTTTTGTTTTTTTAATCGGAAACTGATTGAAGTACGCAGCAATTGGCGTATATGGGGGTAGAGGTGAAAACAAGATTTTTCTGAGAATGGGCTCATGCCGTTACACCTGTGCTCTGAACACAGAGACTCCACACTCTTTAATGAACTTCATGGACTAATTTGGTTGCCTTGTATATTTTTTTGTATCCTGTTCTTTTTTTAGCTGTGGATTGAATTATATTTGTGTCTGAAATAAAGAATAAATAAATAAAATAAAATACAAGAGAATACTGATTACTTAAACATGCATCAAAAGCCCAAACAACAACTTCGAGGGGGTTAACTATAAAGAAAAAACATTACAACAGCCAGATTGAAACAAAATCAAGCAACTCAATGATAAAGGGGTACTTTAATACTTTTACGTAGATTTTCGTATGTGACACTTTTACTGAAGTAACAAACTTCTCCCACCACTGCCCATGACCGAAGATTGGGATAAATAGGCCACCCAACATTAATACCCAACTGTGATTTAGTGCTGCTAACTACAGATGTGTCTGTTTTAAGTAGTAGCTGTCTTCTCCTGTAACCCCAGGCCACTATGCTGCATTATCACGACGTTTTGTTGACACATATGAGTGTAATTAATAGCCCCATTTCTTCCATCAACAGAACCCGGGTCAGCGTGCAGCACATGTTCACAGAGCGGCCCCGCCTCCACTCTGCAGAAGGAACATGGGAATAATGAGATGTCATCTGATAATGGCCACACTACCGATGAACCAGCCCTGTAATGGACTTATAATTACTCCTTGTGTGTAGTGATGGTGCTGATGTCTGCAGAGAGGGTAGATAATGCCCTGCCTCTACAAAGCCCCTTTAGATCAGTGTGTATCAAGCCAAGGCCACGTCACAGATAAGATAGTCAGCTCAGCGCAAATAAATAGCAGAGGTACTCAAAATCTCAATATCTTAAAGAAATTTTTATATGCAGCAATACTGTTATGTATTTTGGGCCTCTCTTGTTATTGTAGTTACGTACTACTAAACACACAACACTGAAGGTATTAATGCACTATTACACTGAGTGCTATATGTGTGTTGGTGCTTGCTCCACGAGGCAATAAATTCTGTCGTTCCAGCATTCCTTCTCTTCATTATATTTACCTAAGAAATATGGGGAAGATATAACAAATACGTTGAGTGTAAAGTGGGCAGAGGTGTGTAGTGCATGTGACCAGCTTTGAAGAACACATATTGTGCTTGAGCCTGCTCTGTAGTTATAATCTATGACACCCATGGTCGTGGATCGATGCTATAAATTTCACATTTTAAATCACAATATTCATCTAAAACGAATTCCCTGATGTCTTGCGTCCTAAAAACTGCGGTGCCCAATGAGAGCTGACGCCGCAGTAAACGTCATTACAACAAAGAGTCGGCATCTCTGATAGCTGCAGATCACGCTAGTGGAGCAGCAGATTTTTAAAAATTTGTACCAAAATGACTACACAACGCGTATCATTGATTAAGAAAATAAAATTGAAGAACGGAGTAAGTTCAGAGGAGTGGGCATATGTCGGTGGTGGTGATCGGCAATATGGCGTCTTGAAAATAAGTGATTATAGATTGCTCAAACATGCACGAATCACTCCAAAAACAACTTCGACAGGGTGAATGAGAAGGGGAAACAACTATAACACGGTTAAAAGCTCTGAAAAGTCGATTTGGCATAATAGGTCTGCTTTAAGTTAATGCCACATAAACAGCTACATAAAAGCACTTTTGGAGTACAAAAGTGACTCAGTCCTGCTTCTAAAATGGTTCAATTCTTACTTTCTCAATTATCAATGAACTGGATAAACTTGTTATTCTTTATTATATCAAACCAGACTTAACAAATCAAAATGAAGTTTACTGAGCCGTATAAACTGTTTGAGGGACTAACTTTGTTTATGGCAAATTCAAAACAAAAGTAACAAATGCACTCATAATTCGAGTAGAATAACAAGCTATCTGCTATGAAAATGAGCAGCCCCTCTTATCTAAAGCATTGCGCACTGTCCCGGAGAACAAAATAAACAATAGATAACGTTCACGAGTTTAATTTAATTATAATTTTGTTATCTTACTTCTAACCATCGCAGACTGCATTAAGTGTGCTTGAGCGTAACTATTTTAAATTGTGAAAAACCTTGTACTTTTGATTGGAGTAAATAAACATACAAAATATAAAAGCAAAAATAATGGTTGTAGTTTAGCTGTCGTGATAATTATGCTCAGTGATTTGTTGTGTTTTGGCCTTTGTCCATCGATGCAATTATATGTTTATGACAATGAAACCGCCAGACTGAGATGAAAATGTGAACAAAAATGAGTAAGAATAATGAAAGCCTTTTATTTTTCCAGGGAGAACTTCTTGCTTGCTGAAATCGGGCTCCGCTGTTTGCCCTGTCAGCCGGGAGGGAAATGGTTGATCTGTGCCAAATAAGAGTGGAGCATGTTTGTGCAGCAGGTGGACTTCACACAAACAAAATCCAACCGACGCAGTTTGATTTCTCCTGTTGTAGGTAAGCTCTTATCAAACATACTGCACAGCTGCTGCAATACCAGGGAATTCAGGGCTCCGGAAATAATATGATGGTATGACTACTGTTGATACAACTGCTTATGCTACTAACCTCTCTCTTGCAATTTGGGAACATTTACACATAAGAGAAGACTGAAATTTTAAAAAAGCATGTGCTGACTTTCTACTGCCTAAATAAGCCAAAACCATTTCAAACTGCAATTTTGATTTGATTACAATATAATGCCCAACTATCTAACCCATGTCCACCATTTGTAGGGATGGGATACATGTTCCAATAGCGATATCGGCCAATATCAGAGCCCCAGTCTGTGTGCGCCCATGTGTTATTCCCAGTTTGTCCTCAGTGCATCAGATTTGTCTTTTTGAACAAACTAATGAGTAAAAATCTGTATGTTCACACAATAATGCAACACATGATTTTATATCCCAGGTAAAAACATTTTGCTATTATTTTTATAAAAGTGAAAAGTTCATTTGTGATCTTTACTTCAATGTAAAATAAATTTGTGGGCCTTGCTATGGGTTTTAAAATATAAATATCTATGAATGGGATAAGATCTTGTGTCACAAAATTGTCACAAGATTGTGCACAAGTGTTGACATTTGGCTTGGACAAAAAAAGGGTTACACCTCTTGTGTAAAAATATGAGTCCAAACTTGGGGACTGAATTACATTGCACAATATATACACAAAAAATTATGTTAAAATCACATCTAATCTTCCCATGGACCCATGTAGTGTTTCGTCTTATCTTATGGTAACTGTGCCTCATCCCATCCCTATAAATATGAGTATCAGCAAATATAGGTTATCAAGCAAAATAATCTGTCCCATTTGGTATCATTACATCTAAGGAGCCAATACAACACAACACGACATACCTGTGTTCACCAAATAAGCTTCAGGCAAATTATAATTTCATATTTCAACTCCAATACCTGAGCCTGGGGCTAAAAACTGGTGTGAATGTATCCAGGCATTGAGCAGTGCTGTGGACTCTACAACAGCGGGCCACATCAAGCATCATAGAGCCTGACATCACTTTTAACTGCTTTCACGTATCAGAAATGAATAACAGTGATAGAGTCTTGTTAGCACACACCTGAGCAGTCATTAGAGCTGTCATTAGCGCTCCTCTTAGCCCCCGTTGACTCCAAACACATTTCATTATGAATTTATCATGCTTACACTGCTGCTGCGCTGCTGTACAGGATACAATAGGTCAACTTTAACACCAAGACACTGAGTCAAATGTGACACTTAAGAGCTATGGAAAAAAATGGAGCAAAATTTGACCTTTCCAGAATAGTTTGAAATCATCTTAAGCTATTACCCATAATATTAACAGAATATAAAGATAATATTATTGACTAATATTATTAAATTCAGTTAAAAAATATATTTCTTCTGCCTAAAACAGACAGTGGAAATACACCATATTTTTTATGGCATTACAACTGTAACAAGTATTGAGTCTTTTCCTTAGTATCAAAATTGAGTTTTAGTATTGTGACACACTAACTGATACCAATCATTGTTATCAGCCAATACATGTGATGTAATAAAGTCTGTGGGTGGACATACTGGTAGAATTAGATAAATATCTGTTCCTCCTGCAAAACAAGCTTATATAAATAATGATTTGATGTGGTTTTGAGTTGGTTCCATTAAGGCCGATATGATTGAAAGTGGTTAAATTCCTCTTGCTCTCCATCTTTGACATTGCATTTTGTGAGGGCTCGATTCATCCTGTGCACAGTGGACTCTGAGCTCAGTGTTTACTCATTCACAATGGGCAAACAGCAGATGGCTTTTACCACTGTACTCTTATTCCAAGGGCCACTCACTTTATGGAGCGCGCACAAACAGAGGGTCTTTGGCCGCGCTGTGGAGGGAGGGAGGGTCCAGATGGCGTCGGCCGAGAGGACAGGAGCCATGTCTGCTTCAGTCTGCTCCCTCTCTGCACAAACACATAGCACACTAAAGAAATGTGAGGGAATGTTTCCGTAGCAACATATTCTCTGGCAGTTGGTGCAGTGACGACCTACAGATTTTAGCAGTACTGAGGCAGAGTCCAGATATCTTTAACACTGACACTCTGTAAGCAGAAAACATATTTAGAAATATTTTTCCTTCTCTAATCCAACTCTACAGTGGTTGAATATAAGATAAAATGTCAGCAGTCACCTCCAGTCTCTCTCTGTAAAACCTTCAAATCAGGCTAGAAATCTAGGGGTAATAATGGACTCAGACTTGAACTTTAACAGCCACATCAAATCAATAACATCTGCAGCTTTTTACCACCTAAAAACATTGCAAAAATCAAAGGTACATTGTCAAAAACAGACTTGGAGAGACTTATCCATGCATTTGTCTCCAGTAGATTAGACTATTGTAACGGCCTGCTCACTGGCTTGTCCAAATGAGCGTTAAGACAGCTGCAG
>KN486286.1:0-25112 GCA_000787095.1 Periophthalmodon schlosseri | reverse complement strand
CCCTCCACTGTAACCCAAAGAGAGAGAGTGGGACCCAGGCACCTCATACCCACAGCCCCCTGGTCTAACACTGCTAATCTGTGCAGCTTCTGGGAATGTCTCCAGAATAAGACCACAGTCAGCAGATGTATGTGTGCCATCTGTTACAGTGAGGCTGGACTGTGTAAAATGGAGTCATTCGGAGCTGTTTACTAGTGTAATCTGCTGTCAGTTCAAGAATTCATGCAAGTACATTCAGATCATCTTAAATGCAAAAAGACGTTTGGTTGCAGGCGCAGAAATGTTATAAAATGCATTGCCAGTTCATGCATTTACTAAAGTAACCCTGAAGACTTTATGATTTACAACATTTACTTTAGCATAAGATTCAGTTCGAGCTAACTTGTAATTACAGAGATTACCAAAAACTAGGTCAAAACATGTAACTCTTTTAGTGGTGGCTCCATGGGGATGTTATTGCATTGCTTGAAATCTACCACAGTATGGCAATAAATTTCAGGTTCAGGTTCAGGTAACTTTATTTATACCTGCAGGTAGAACTGGTCTGCAGCTGGTGTTGGCTTCCATACATACATACTAGTCACAACGGAAATATGAAAGTGCCCCACAGTGCTGATGAAAACATAATAAAACAATAAAAGAGACTAAAAACATGTCAATAAAAAGAGTGCCACATATAAAACAATTAAGGTGCAGTTTACAGCTTATTTAGCAAACAAGTAAAGCTGTTTTTAAAGTGCTTAGTTTTGTATCTTGGGGCAAGATACAAGTAAAACTCAATAGAAAAGAATGATCATGGTCTTATCAATGTTAAAAATGGACAGTTTTCTCAGACGGTACAGTCTCTGGTGGCCTTTCTTTACCACCGCTGCACTTATCAAATTTAATATCAATATCCATGGAGGCATGGAGTAATGCCATGACAAAGTAAATGTAAAGTAAAAGTAATTACATGAAATAAATGCAAGATACATAAATTAACTGCAATACTGTGGAACATTATAGGCAACCCAGTAACATAATGTACACTTAAACTAAACCCATGCATTTCTTCTGTGCATCTCTTTTGCTTTGTAAGCTGAATAATAAGGACACCCGATGCTTCTAGCCTTCACACAATAAAAATGTCAGAACAACCTCTCATAAATATTTCAAGGGGAGTGGGCAATAATCATTCCAAAAATATACACACAGAGAAAGGTTATTTTGTACCCATTTATTCATCCAGACAGACAGACCAATAATTACACCACTTTAACGTTATTGATCTAGCATACTTGAGCTACTGTCGAGACACCTGTCGTTACTGCAGGGAGAAGAGTTATTGATGCGGCAAAGTTAAAGAAACAAATAAAAGTTGGTTGTGTGAATAAATGATATACACAAGGTAAGGACATTGCTGCATTATGCATTTTCTGACGATCTGCTGAAATGCTTATCGATAAAAAATATGTATTTAAAAAGTCGACATGGAGAGACAAAGGGGTCTGTTGTCCCGGGCCCCAGGGTCTTAGAGGCCCAGAACTGGACCCTCTTTAATTTATATTAGAGGGGGGCCCGTGTGAGTTTTTTTGTCCCCAAGCCCCCAAATTTCTGTCAACGGGCCTGCAATCAATCAACTGCACTTATCACCTCCCTGGTCTTAACAACAGTAAAAATCAACAATTTAAAATGCACTACGTAACTTTTCTGGTCAAAGGCACGAGTTGTTTGGAGGGTAAGCCATCTGCTTGTCTCCATGGAGATGTTATTGCTTTGCTTAGACTGTCACACAGTATGACACTGAACTTATCTATCTCCACTGAGACAAGTAGGTGACAAAGCCAGTCTTTAAAAAGTCTGCAATTATTCCATTGATCTGTATTGTTTATGTAATGTGTCTGGAAAGAGGCTATACAACTGCAAAATATACCAACTCAGATTCTGAATTAATTTTTTTTTAATTGTTAACATTCATAATCATGGAATTCAATTAAATCAATGGAGTGAAATCAATTTGAAGTTTTGATACTGCAGCTGCTACAACAAAAACAGATGTAAAACAAACGTGCTGTTTGGGTTTTTGGGTCGCCATTAAAACTCATGTGGCACCATTTTGGACTTACATAATACCAATCAAATTTATCTGGCCATTACCAATAATGGCTCACCTTCTGCTGAGAACAAAGCACAGATGCCCCTTCAAAAATGTGTTACACAGGTAATGCATTTTGACCACAGTCTCATTAGTTTGACCAATATTTGTTTATCACCCGAAGAAGTTTCCTTTTGTAGAAAAAGACAGAAACTTCTAGAAACTTCTGTGTCAAGACAATGTTTCTAACAGCAGAATGTTACTGAACAGATGAGCAGATCACCTTCTTACAAATGAAATATTTATTAAAGTCAGAGAATGCAGCTTTTTGTCTCCTAAAAACAGACTAAACTAAAAGCATGTTGTTGTTTTTTTGTTGTTGTTGTTGTTTTTTTCCATTTTGGTTGTTTATTGTACTAAAAAAACAAATGTCAAACCTGAGCATGGAGGACGGCCTATGATTTTAACTTTCTATTTCCATGGAATCATATAGGTGACATGCCACTTCCAGAAAGTTACATACTGTACCTTTAATTTTCTTCATAATTAACAACAAAGACAACAAAAACATGTCACCAGTCCAGCATTTACCATCCAGAACACAGTTTTATTTGTCCTCCAGCAGACACACTTGGGTAGGCCACATGGTATTGGACCACCTTTAATTATAATGATGCTCCCATTGTGACAAACACAAGGTTCACTTTAGTATGAGACATGCTGTGCTAAATATACCCGGAGGAGGTGGCCACGTAAAGCTGTGACTCATTTGGAGGGTGTTTCTGCTCCTAAGGCTCTGGCCCCTTCAGATCAGTGGGTCATTAAAGTGTAATAAAAGTGTCCCACCTCTGGACATCAGCTCCTCCTCCGCCTACAAACACACAAGATGCTGCTTTAGTGGCCTCAATGCTGTTTAGCTTGTTGTCTTTTCTGTGTTTTCCTTCTGTGGGTTTATTTTGGGAGAAGGAACTATCTTTAGCAGCCCACCTCCTAATCTCATTTCTCTAGGGGCAGGCACAAGGGTGAGAGGAGCTTATGTGCACCTCCCCCTATGGTTCAATAATATAGTGTCTGAAAACATCCCATTTAAGGAGTACTGGCAGGACATGGAAAACCTGCTATGTGTCAGAAAAACCATGTTGTTAGCAGTGGTTTATCCCCTGCTAGGAATGGAGACTGCCTGACTGGGCCTATTCATACCTTCACACTGTTACACAAAATATAAATGCACAAATCTGGTACTTGTCAGATGTGTCAACCAAAGAATGAAGTAGTTTCACTAGAGCAACATGTTGTTAAAATTTATGACAATTACATTTGAATAATTTGAGAATTATAAATTTCCTTCTATACTCAGATAAGCTCATTTCAAAGCTACAAGGAATTGATATTTTAAAGGTGTATTTTGTAACTTTTCAGGTAGATGGGCTGTCACCTGCCTGTTTCCATAGAAATGTTTATGCTTTACCTAAAATGTTTCAAAGTAAACATATCTACTTCCATGGAAACAAGCAGGAAAGATTTGACTAAATGTAGTCACAGGTCAGATCTGAGGGGAAACTCCACTCACAGTAAGAATCGGCCTACATGTTTTTCAAGGTAATCGAGTAAATGCAAGATTGCAATGGAAGATTAGTTTAAATGCCATAGTGCAGAACTTTCCAGGCAAAGCAATAACATGAAGCAGACAGACGAGCAATTTGGATCAACATAAAATGATAGGAGAGATAACACATTTATATAGGGTCAACGTTTCATTTTTTTAATATATGGCTCAAAAGACCATTATTAAAGGTGCTATATTACACAAAGTTAAATGTTGTGAGATTTAAGCCAAGTTAGAATGTTTTTTCATTCACACATGTTTGAATAACCCTTTATTATTAGGCTGTCTACCAAAGCTCAAAATGCTCTGTTCCACCTTGTGATGTCATGTAGTGGTACTTTTCAAGTTTTACCTTTTACGTTTATTTCAATAGAGATAAGCAATTCCAGGACTGAAATCATCCAAATGATTCTAGTGAAGGTGTGTGGAGTTTAAAAACACAATAGAGCACTTCCTGTATTACCACATGACATCACACGGTGGAACAGAGTGCTTTCTCAGCCTAAATATGCAGGAAAACAAAACACAATTCCAGGTATGTTTGTGATGAGGAAAAAACATTATAACAATGATCAGAAAATAGCATCATATGGGCCCTCTAAAGATTGTGCTGTTTTTTTATCACCTCTTCTCCCAACACTGACAGAAAGCTCAAATAACCCACAGCAAAAGCCCAGAGGACAAGTTTAATCTGATTTCATATTTGAGATACAACGTTACGTGTTTGCCACAACTAATCAAATCAGTCAGAGTTATCTGAAATATCTGAAATGTGACCCGCGCCATCACATGAGGAGCATCGCAAATGAAACCCGAATCCCACTTTGAAATACAGTCTCCATAAGCCTCAGATCTTCACCATACAACACCATTAGTTTGCTCTAATCCTCAGACGCTATAAGAGAAATGGAGTTTTGAATAACACTCCCACAAAGCCCACTGTGTGTGTGGGTCATCCGGGTGTGTTCGGGGTTGTAGATGCAATTTCCCAGAGCAAAGTTCAGGAGTGGTCTATGTAACCTGAAGATGTTATGAGACGGCAAGAGGAAGGGGACACAAAGCGTTCATTTAGGCAGCTGGTCAGGATCAGAGCAGGTAAAGCCTTGTCCCAACACAGAGAGAAGTCAGCCAAAACACAAGGAAGTTACAGCTGCTGAAAAAAGCCAGACACCACTTATCTTGTGTTTCTCTCCACACAGATTTCATTTGAAGAACTTTTTTTGTGGTTAGTTTAGATAAATATTGATAAAGAAGGTACTATTTTAGTGATGAGCAGATGCAGTTTATATTAAATGTCTCTTCAGTCATATTATTATTACTGTAAATTGTCTTCTATTTCTGATTCTGATGTAATTTTAAAACATTTTGGTTAAAGAGACTGTACCTGATTTTCTTCACGTGATAAAGGAAAATTTGTCTTGTTCCAGTACAGATATATTGCAAAAAAAAAAACAAAAAAAAAAAAACAGCTCTTGGGGTGAAAATGAGACCGCTGTGGTCTGTCTGCATCTAATTCTGATTTTTATCGCCAGTGTTAACATGCTAGTTGTTGTTAGCAATACTATAACAGAAAAACACTTCTCCGTCTTCTGGAAGTTGTAAAAAGTGCTCATCACAGTGACTCATTACTATGCTAGAACTGTGTTAACAAAGTGAAGAATAAAAAATGATTAAAATGAACTAGTTCTGTTTTTCATGTTTTCAGTCAAATTCAGTTACAGCGCCTTTAACAGTGCATTGAAAAATTTGAATGTTTCATTATTAATTTTGGTTACCTGTGAAGAGTATTGCTACAATTAACCAAAAATATATGTACTAATTAGGCCTGTCATGAAAAATCGATATATATTGATATATCGACTTATCGTTCAAGACATGAGAGATTGAACAATAATTTTTGGGGTGAATATTTATAGTGGGTATTTTTTCTTTGCACTTTTTTCTATGATGAGATTTGAGCTGAAGAAGGTTGAATTATGAACTTCTATGACTCATTATAGACACAAACAAACTACTTGAGTGTTGCATTCTGTTATTTATTTATTGCAGCTAATATTTTTTAACCATATTGTTCATTTAAATTAGTTTTTGGGAGGGATATATTCTGCTTTATAGTTTAGTTTCCATATTATATATTTTTATGTTTCAGTATTGTTTTTTGGTTAGCTGTGAAGAGTATTGCTACAATTAACCAAAAATATAAGTACTAATGATGTCTGTGTAATCCCTCAGTCATCCAGGTATCATCTACACTCTAAAACTTTTGTTCAGTTGGCAGAATTGAATTGTTCTGTTGCTACGTACTTGCCCGCTGCTAATTTAGGATTTGTGCATTTGCATGAATAAATTGTACCAACAGGTTTATAAGCATTTGTTAATTGACACAATAAGCAGAACCTGCACAGCATAAAAGTAATTGCTTAAGCAGTCAATTGGAGCATTACGCAAGAGCATTCAGCTATATTGGTGCTCATCACTTTGTAGAGCGTGAATAATGTGCATGAACTTAACTAACTTAGCAAGTTCACTTATATAACAGGGCCTGTTCAATGTGTGCTTCAACATCAGTGACCGTTTGTTCTTTGTGCTTTGCAAAAAAAAAATAACTCAAGGAGCTTCATGTGATACCAATGCCTAACCGAAGCTAATAGGGCTGTCTCAAGCAGTGCACAAAAACACTTTAGATCAGTTACACCTAGTGCTTCAAAACACTCTTGTATGGAGAAAGACAACCGTTGCTTTCACACTATGAGCCCTAGAAACTATTGACTAACTATTCTTCCCTGCCCACCATTGCCGTAAATTCTCCAAACCGCACTTTCTTTGTGGTGGCCCTTCTGGTTAAGCGGGAATCCTATTCCTTTCAATGGAGAATTTGGGAAAAGTTTTGCGGCTAAAATGAAATATAAAGTAGGTTTATTTAAGATGCTCAATGTTCACGTGACCAACAAGTCAACACTGCACCGATTCTCTGGGAGGATTTAAAACAGCTCTGTAGTCCTATAGAACTTATTTGCAGTCAAGATTGGCAGCCCCATGCAAAATAACACAACCCGACTGAGGATGGCGGCGCCTACGGCAACTTCCGGAATAAGGTGAATAGCAACTTTAATCAAGCTGCAGGTCAGAGATTGGGCATCAAAATTATGTCACAGCTCTTTATAAATGAATGACAGTCATAAAAGCTATACATTGTGGACTTTATGTATTGTATTGCATTGTACTGTACAGTAGTGATTACACTCTTACAAGTCCAGCTGCTTCCCAAAGTCTATTGATCCCCCCACACTAATGCAATCAGGCCTGGGCTGCGGCTGCTTATTGACGCCAGGACTTTAGCCTAATGCCTTCTGAACGCAGATGTGATCATGTGCAATAAAGAGGAGCCATAGCAGCTAGCAAAGCAATGAGGTTCTGTGCAATGGATTTTTCACTAAGCAAAATGACTTCGCAGAAGCATTGTGAACCTGAATGAAAGTCACAGCGGGAGGCCATGCATGGTTTAGATGATAATGGCTTTAACAGAACAGATATTTTCACCAAAAGTAATTTAAAAACAACAGAAAGGATGTTATATAAGTGTTCTCCCACCTGAGTCAGGACACAATCCACATGATGGGGGCTTTTCAGATGGAGAGGGATCATTTGATTGAATGCCACAAAAGCAGGAGCACACTCAAAGTGCAAGTTTCAAAAGCCAGTTAAGGTAAAAAATACAGTAAGAGAATGTAGATGGCCTGAATTATTTAAAAATATAGTTTGAAGCTTTTAACCATGCTATAATACCTGAAGTGGTGTTTCATTTGCACATGTCCTGCATACTGCATAAGAATACACACATTTCCATTTCCAGAGTTCAGATGGGTGTGATTGGTAGGTGGATTAGCCAATCAGGGTCTATCTTACCGGGCCAGCTAGAACCACACACTTTGACAAAACTTTACAAAGATGAGTGGATCTGGAGCTGTATTCTGTCTCCCTAATTTCAGAGGGCGTGATTGACAGGTGGATTAACCAATCAGAAAGACACATGGTCCGTTTGTGCCAAAAACAAACATGGCTGCTTACATGTAAAAAAGGGGAAAAAAGCAACAGCAAAGGACTGAGAAATCATGCAGATAGTTTCAGAATCAACAATATATGTATTATATTGTTGATATATATTGTTCTGAATGTTACAAGAATTTTTGAGAGGAGACATCTTCTGCATTTGAGAAACATGTGCTACAAATTAGGGACTGTGGTTGGACTGTCTCAATTTAGGACAGAGGATTGTCACCCTCTATTGTCCTGTTCCAGGTATTCTGGATGGGACTGGCTGGTCAGGCAAGGGACTATCCATATCAAAATAAACATGTCTGACGGTAAAAAAATATCACTGAGGACTGAAAAACATTGCGGATTCATTGAACGAAGCCCCAAACGCTGTTAATCTGAGGTGAGAGAAATTAGATTTTGTACTAAATGATATATGACCACTGAGCTTGTTTCCCATGCGGCACTGAAATAAACACATCTGATTGTCTTGACTTTGGCCATTCATAATGCTTCTGTCTTTAGGTCACACACGTCATTCTCCATTTCATCTCTTCTCTTAATCTGCGTTAGAAGCGTAACAGTATCATATTTGGTTTTAGCCTTTATAAACTACTTTTGATTTCAATGTGACAGATGATACAGGCCTAGTGCCATCTGCAGGTGCTTTTTAAAAATACCTACGTAGTATTGTCCCTATGCATAAATGATTATTGTACTAAAAAAAACCACAAGCCTATGGTGTACAAAGGGCAAGTAGAAAAAGGCCCAAAATGCAAAACATGAAGTAAGCATTTGGAAACGTTTTAAGTTGGAGAAATGTCTGTATGTATTTATGTTCCATTTGTGAAACATCTTATATTTTTACGTGTGTAGTTCCTTGATGGAGGCAGGAATTGTCCTCACAATAGCTGTAAACATGTGCCGCCTGACACTCAGCCACAGCTCAAGGTTACTCGGAAAGGCACGAGATGAAGAAGAAGGAGATGGGGGAGTGAATATGAGGTCTGACGCCAGGTCTTTCACTTAACAGGAAGTTACTTTTGTGATAGTCATCTGACACATACAAGAATACAAATCGCAGGTTGAAAAGAAAATCCATTTTCCTATAGTATCGACCAATTGTGATCAGTGAAATGGTGGAGACTCATACTTTTTTGTAGAATATCATGTTGAAGCAGATGAACTAATTGGCTACAGTTCCTTAATTTGATCAAAACAGAGAGTCAGTCTATTCCCAATTGTAAATTGTTGGGTTTCAGATGACATCACAACATTCTACAAGCCAATCATATTTAATAGAGATGGGGCGCAGCTAAAATAAATATAGTTAAAATGCAGATTCTTGTTGTAATACAGTGAGTCTAGTCATTAATAGAAATGATCAGGTTTAACATTTGTGCATTGAACTTTTTGATATTTCATGGCAAAGTAGAATGTAATCTATAGAAAAAACTGTCTCTTGTCCCCATCTGAGAGTATGACATAATCACAATCTACAATCTGAAATCCACCAATAAAATGAACAGAAAAATATCAGTTTGTCTCTCAATATTGCAAGAACACGCATCAATTTAACCGCCAAACTCAAACGCATTATTGTTCTATTTAGATAAAGTCTTGCTAATTGATTAACCCAACACCACATGTTTGAAATGTGTTTGATATAAATGGAGGAAAAAGCAGAAGATGTATAATGGGAGTTTATGAGGGTTTAGATTGTAACTGACACACTGCACATGTGAGGTAAACTTCAGAACAAACAAACAAAAAAAAACATTTATGGACTCACATGGCTTATTTTTCACATTATTTTCTCGTAATTTTCTCATGGCCTGTGATGACTGTCAGAAACACATTTTAACAGCTTCATTCTGCAGTGTTCTTTGACTGGAGGAGATGAGTTGACGGTAATAATAGCGTTATACTGGACCACGTGAATAAACAAATTCATTTTGCGAGACTTGTCCAGTGCAGATGGTGAAGACACGTGCTGTCGCCCAAAGCATAATCTCTGACATGATTGGCTCTATTTACTCTATTTTTGACATGTTGTTTTAGAGTTTAAAATGTGATGAATGGTGTTAAGGAAAACACAGTGTTTTACTTCTAGAAAACAATAGTTACAGATGGCAAACAAATTGTAACAACAAATTTTGCATTTTGTAGCATTACTGATTTGATTATGGCTCCATGAGCTTCCCATTGGCTTAAACGCTCTGTGTTCACTTGATCTGAGAGACTGGAGCGTGTCACATGGTCAGGAGGTCTCCATGCACGTGAGGCTGCAGAGGAATATGAATGTCTACAAGGCTTTTCTTATCAACCCACCACAGCGTTCATAATGAGGACACATACAAAAAATGACTGACGTAACCACTGGTAATTAAAGGTGCACTTTGTTCTTTTTCAGTTTAGCGTTGAGTTTGGATAAAACGTTGAAATTTATCTCAGCCATTAAAATGCAATGCAAACTAGCAAAGTTTAATATCGTACTGTGGAACCTTCCAACCAGGCAAGAAAAACCTCTCCATGTAGACAAGCAGGTGATGAACACTCCGCTGGAAAAGTTACACAGTACAACTTTGAACAAATTCATTTAACTGAGTGGTAATTATACTTCACTACATTTGAGACCAGGTATCTGTACTTTCTACTCCACTACCTTTTTGAACTGGGCTGAAAAGTAAAAAGTAGTTTTCATATAATTTGAGGAGTTATTTTTACCATGTTCATGGTAACATCCTGACAAACGTTTTCGAGTTCAAATTGATTCGTATTGCAACTGTTGACCAAAATATGTATAATTTTTAAATCAGTATCACTACATTTAACACTTAACAACACTTGTGTGTAATACTTTTACTTTTTACTCTTAAAGGGCATTTTCTTACTTTCTTACTTTTACTTTTACTTTTACTTGAGTAACAAAGATATACTTTCAAAGTTCACTATAGTCGCCTGTGTTGATAGAAGCAGGCCATCAGTCAGGATAGAGAATTGTTCTTGATGTTTGTTTTTGTTCTGTAAAAAGGAAAGATGCAGTTCCAAACAGACAAAACTGAATCACATGGTACTTTAGTGTATTTGTTGTCCAGCGAGGCCACAGCACTTGTCCAGTCATTTTGAGGCATGTGGACCTCTTTGTGAGCGCCTGGCCTGTACCTATTCACCAAACTGTAGAGACTGTGTTTAAGGGCCAGGAGTCAGGCCACTCCGGAGTGTGTCTCCAGCTCACGTGACCCTCTGCCAGCACCTGCACAACTTAACCATAAACCACAGCAAACTCATATAAACACATATAAATGGGATTCATGCGTTTCCTATATTTTCAAGAGTATTAAAATGTAATGTGTCAACATCAGCCATTTTCGAAGTAGTTTTAGTTTATTCCTCTTTGCAAATTGGGTTATACATTAAATATGACATTAGATAGTCCTAGAGTGGGTTCGCTGTGCATGGACACTTGAATGTACTTTCTCCTAATGTAACTTCACCAGTTTTTACAAGTTTACAAAGTTTACACAGAAATATTATCCACCTTGCAAATTCATATCTTCAAATGGTGAGTGTAGCAACACCCCTAGTATCAAAGATGCCTGCTAAACATAATTGTACTGTCCTCATGGTAACATTAGTATTTACTGAAAAAAGTTGGCACACATCTTCTTTTTTTTACCGATATTAACAAACTGTCAGGCAAATTTTGTATCATTACTGATTTGATTATGGATCTACCCTTTGTGTTCATTTGATTTGAGAGACCGGAGGGTGTCACATGGTCACGAGGCCTCCATGCGCGTGAGGCTGCAGAAGAATCTGAATGTCTACAAGGCTTTCCTTATCAACCCACTACAGCGTTCATAATGAGGACAGATACACACAAATGAGTGACGTAACCACTGGCATTAAAGGTGCACTTTATATGTTTTTCAGTGGAGGGTTCAGTTGGGAAAAAAATGTCTAAATCTATTCTAGCAAAATTGCAAAGTTTAATACTATGGAACCTTCCAGCCAGGCAAGAAAAACATCTCCATGTAGACAAGCAGGTGGTGAACACTCTGCTGGAAAAGCTATAATGCCAAGGTGTAACCCTGAAGTTTTGCCGGTGGTCATAAATTAACTTGTCGCAACCTTCACTGGCATATTGTCCACATCATTGCTGTCTAAACTGAGTGGAATTTCACGCCAAAGGAAAAAGCTGTATCGATTTATATGTCCCTGACCAGCCTCTTGTTACCTCACTGCCCCCAAAGGCCCTGACCCCGCCCACTGCCACTGGCCTTCAGTTATCAGCCAATCAGCAGCCTGCTAGTTTAAAGTAATTCATGAAAGGACTGTATTGATTGGATAAACACAAGTGGAAAAGCCATGTGAGAAGAAGTGTGTGTCATTGTGTGCTGCTAAAAACTAACATAAATGGTAAAATGGTAAATGGTCACATTTTTATATAGCGCTTTTCCACCTTTAAGCCGCTTTACATCAAGAAACCACTCACACCAGTACACCAGTGTAAACAGACACTGGGGGGGCGAGGGGGGTTAAGTGTCTTGCCCAAGGACACAACAACAGCATTCATCTGTGGGAGCTGGAATCGCACCGCCAACCTGTGTATCAGTGGATATGACTGCTCAACCAATAAGGTTTATGTTGAGAGTGAGATTCGAACCAGCAACTTTCGGATCAGTGGACAAAACACTCAACTGAGACATATGTTACCAAGCTCAGAAAACCAAACCTGTTACTTACAATAATGTTAATTTTCAGCAACCATTAATCAGGTGAAAAAATGTGTGATCAGTGAATGCATTTATATATTTAAAGTATACATTATTGTATAGTGCTAAAATACTGAATGGTGTAGCCTCCGCCATTCAAATGCAGAGGACAAATTTCCCTGCGGGGACAATACAGTGGACCTTACCTTAACCAAAACGTTAACGATTAACAGAAAGAACAACCCTTTGATTATTGCTCATCCAACAGAAGTGCAAAGACAGGGAGAGGTAGTTTTAATGTTTATTTGGATGTCATATTTTAGTGAGAAATTGCAGCTTTTTCAGTCTTTTCAAAGTAACACTGAAGAAATAAGTGCAATGCTATTTTTCCTTTGATTTTTGAGCTGTGGGAGGACAAAGTCAGACAGCTCATCTCTTGAATATTAGATATGCCACAGACACAACCATAGGCTTTAATCAATAGATTTTAATCAATACTTTGTGAATTTATTCAGTACTAAATCAGAACAGGGGAGTGTGGGCCAAGGATTGTTGACTAAAATACTCAGGTGTAAGTTTCTGAAATAGTTTTGAGTTAAAAAAATAATACAATAATGTAAAAAATAAGCATGAGAATACTAACAAGGAAAAGTTGAAAATCAGATCCTAATCCATACGAAAACTAGTATCAAAACTAGATACTCATTTAAGCAAGTATCAGTATTGAAAAAAAATCACATAATTGGATCAAATTTTTTCCTGAACAGTTTCATCTTGAGTTTTATCAAAACCAGTGAAAGACCACATGGTAAAATAGACATATTATTATTATTGTGTGTTGCACATTACAATAATGTCTAAAATCAAAATCAGTATTGAGTATTGAGTCTTTAGACTTTAGTTTGTTCTTCGAAATCAAGTTTGAAATTTAGGATCGTGACAACACTAATAGTAACTGAACGAAACAATTATTCATCCAGCACCAGATTACATATCTGTTTCCTCACTGTCTAATCTTCTATTCTTGATTACAATGTCTCTGTGTGACTTCACTGACATAAAGCTGTGCCTGGATTAATTACATGAGAGAAAGTAGCACACAGTGACCACACAGGTGCAGAACTCTCGTTAGCCAATTACCACGGCAACGGAGATCTGCTACTGCTGTTGGCCCTGGTCAAATGGAGCCCCAATTACCGTCCTCCATGTGAGAAGTGTGAAAGCTCTACCATGACCTGACCAATCAGAGCACACTGTGCAGAAAAACACAGCGGATATAGATATGACCCAAGTCTCCCTTTTCCTGACAGTTCTTCTCAGAGGTAACCTAAACTTCCTAAATCTCTTTTCCCTATTGATTAAACTGTACTTTGCCATGAAATATCCAAAAGGTAAATTCACAAATGTTGAACCCACAGAGTGTATAAGGAAGTGGACTAAGTGAGTGTGACGTCACCCATAGCATTCGGCTCCAATCAAATGAAGCTCATTGAGGCTAGCAGTTATAGGGGCCAATTTGGAGCCAAGTTGCATATTAAGAATTCTGACCGCGAGTATCATAGCAACCAAAGAGTCAATCCGGAGCGAGGCTCTTGAATGTACCACTGAAGGTACAGCCCGCACCACTGGTTTAGCAGGGAGTGGGCTGTTGTGGAATTTTTAATAGTAAGAACCTAAAAGAAATATAAAATCAACAGAGAAGTTGTCTTTAATCAAAAAGTCTGATTTATTGAATCAATTGTGCACAATCGTCAAAGAGCTGTTATCCCTAATAGTGTCGTCTCTCCCTCAGCTCCCCAAATGAACATACATACAGTGTATTTATACAATCAAAATAATCGTACCAGTTTTAAACTAGTCCGTGTGGCTCCAGGCCGCAGGACACATCATCTTGCAGGCTAACAAACAAGAGATATCCCCGTGCGTAACAACAGGTAGTATCACGAAAATTAGGTCAAAGAGATAGATAACAATATATATCAATGCAAGTAAAAATTTAGGGCACAGAATGCCATAACAGGGCGCTTAGCAACGTTGTCAATCAAACTTGTTGCTAATGCTACCGGGAGTGACCTCGGAGAAAGAAGCCGTCTGATTTATCTATTATTAATGTTCATATGTTGAGTTAAAGACACCATAGCAAAATAAACACACCAGAATCATGTAGTGCAGGTCAATACGAACATTTTAAGACCAAAATGATGAGCCTGACAGTAGCAGTTAATTTTCCAATGCAAAGTGAATTGGAACACAGTGGCTAGCAGGTTAGCTATGTCCATTTATATATACAGTCTATGGTTGAACCTTTCTATAAGTGACTAGAACAATTAACTTGCTTGTATTACAACAAAAAGCTGCATTTTAACAATATTCATTTTAGCTGCCCCCCATCCGTATTAACTATTATAGGCCTATAAAATGTTGTGACGTCACCTGAAACCCAGCAATAACCTCATCTTCATAATGAAGATACACCATGTAACTTTTTTGGTATAAATCTTGCATTTATTCAATTGCATGTATTTTTATTGCTCAAAAATACATTGTAAAAACATGCAAGCCTGCATGCTTACTGAGCATGGCTTGCATCTCCACAGATCTAACCTGTACTTTGCCTGGTGCCTGCCACCTGCTTGTCTTCTTAGGTAAGTTTGATGCCATACTTTGTAAAATAAATAATAACATCTCCCTGGAGACAAGAAGGTGGCAGACCCTCTACTAGAAAAGTTACATAGTGGATCTTTAATTTAGACTCCTTTCTCAAACTGTGGTACTGGGGCCATTAACTTCTTCAGGTGAATTAATCAATTCTGAATCGATGTGTGTCCTCCTTGTCCTCATTTAGATGTACTTTGGTGAATTACAATTTTAAACTTGGGTTAGTTATTAAACAATATTCGTGGCTTCCTGTTATGTGTGACATTTTGAGGACTTGATGGAGTTTAAAATATTAATATCTGAGAACTGTTGCACAAGAAGATAGATTTACAAATATATTTTAGACATCTACAAAAATGTTCTGGCTTAAGGATGATGCAGACTGAGAGCGATGAGTCCAACCGCACACAGCCCTGGGTCAGAGCGGTGCCAAGACTCAAGATATCATCTGCCGCTTTTTCTCACTTTTCTAATGTTTCAGTCCCTGCCTTCTGTACAGGATTTCCTCTGTTTAGCTGAAATCAAATCTTACTGAAACCAACACTCAGATCTGATAGCTAAATCCCTCCTAAACTCTCTATTACTTTAAGTAGTTTTGAACAAATTAAAGGTACACAACTTGTCTCTGTGAAGATGTTATTGTTTTTCCAGAGATTTTCCACAATATGGCAATAATCTGATCAGCCTCCATGGAAACAAGCAGATGATGTCTCTAAATCAAGTTACAGGTCAGATCTGGGGAGAGGGGACCCATGACACACTAAGAATGCATGTTTTTAGCAGTGAAAAAACATATTTGTGGGTTTCAGCTTCCTGTTATATGCAAGATTTTGAGGACTTTTCCCGATTCATATAAAATATAAATATACATAAAAATATAATAGTTTATTTTAAATCATTTATTGTTATGGCAGCTGTCCTAATTTTTCATCATTGGTAGAGTGGTCAGATCCACTGACCCACAGGTTGGCGGTGCGACTCCAGCTCCTACAGATGAGTACTGTTGTTGTGTCCTTGGGCAAGATCTTAACCCTCACCTCCAATGTCTGTGTACACTGGTGTATGAATGTGTGTGTGAATGGGTGAGTGGTTCCTTAATGTAAAGTGTGCTTTGAGTGTCTTGAAGGTGGAAAAGGGCTATATAAAAATGTGAGCATTTACCATTTACCATTACAAAACCCATAGATAACTCAATACATGCAAAATACATACATTTATTGCCCTACTGGTGAACTTTCCAGGCAAAGCATTGATGGCTGACCCTGACCAGAAAAGTTACACAGTGCACCTTGAAAGTAGATTTGCCAACATGAAGGTCAAATTTCTGCTCATGGTTTGAATTACTTTATAGTGCAGAAAATGTGGTCAGCTGTTTCATACTTTAGAGGACATTTCTAGTGTCTCATTCTGTTAGAAGAAGAAACTGTATCTTCTTCAGTGGCGGCAGAGCAGCCCGGGAGACCAAAGGTGCTAAAGTGGTGCAGAATGTAACACGGCTCCATCAAAAGCCAGACTGACAGGCCGCCATTACACTTCCACTCTCTCACTCGCTCCCATCTGACCTGGTCACATGCCAAATCTATACAAACAAACGTGATGGTTAGCGCACGGGCAGGTTTCTTCCACTTTGTGTGTGACAGGACATAGAGTGTATATTCTGATTCTAGTATATTGTACAAGTATAGTAATAGTAGTAGTCATAATAGCAGAAGTAGTAGTAGTAGTAGTAGTAGTAGTGGAAGTAGTATAATAGTAGTATAATAGTAGTATAATACTAGTAGTAGTAGTAGTAGTAGTAGTAGTAAGTATAATAGTAGTATAATACTAGTAGTAGTAGTAGTAGTAGTAGTAGTAGTAGTAGTAGTAGTAGTAGTCATTTGACCTCTACTATAAAGTATCTGATGCTAAAATAAAGCTGACATTATAACTCTGGTAAGGACCTTATAACTCTGGTAAGTAGTAGTAGTAGTAGTAGTAATAGTAGTAGTAGTAGCTGGCATTATAACTCTGGAAAGGACATTATAACTTTGGTAGGTAGTAGTATTAGTATTAGTAGTAGTAGTAGTAGTAGTAGTAGTAGTAGCTGGCAATATAACTCTGGAAAGGGTATTATGACTCTGGTAAGTAGTAGTAGTAGTAGTAGTAGTAGTAGTAGTAGTAGTAGTAGTAGTAGCTTACATTATAACTCTGATAAGGACATGCTGTAGTAGAAGTAGTAGTAGCTGACATTATAGCTGCGGTAAGGACACACCGGATGAGAGTAATTGCATCAGTCAGTGCACAGAGGGTTTTAACACATGAAAATACACTTGTTTGGAGGAAAAGGATAATGCAGCAAAATGCTTGTTTAACTGCAGTGTCCAGATGGCACCACAGATGACTGAGTTTTATAAGGGAGTTTGTTCTCACTAAAAGAACATTTTATTATTCAGGAGGAACTATTGTGCCTCTCCATTAACGGTTAAGACAGGATGGGCATCTGGCTTAAACAGATAGACATCGTCATAAACAGTCAATTGCCCGTGCTTTTTGAAAAACAGTAATAATTTAAAGCAGACCTATTATGCAAAATTGACTTTTCAGAGCCTTTAACAATGTTATAGTTGTTTCCCCGCACCATTTACTAACCCGAAGTTGTGTTAAGTGTGATTCGTACATTTTAAGCAATCTTTAGTATAGTTTGTTTTCAAGTCGCCATTTTGCCGATCAATTCCCGTTTTCACCGCTACGATATACTTTTGGTATAAATGAAAAAAAAATCTGCGGCATGCCAGTGTGATGTGCAGTTATTCATCGAAGGTGCTGACAATTTTAGGACTCTTTGCAGCAACATGAACTTTACATATGTAAATAGTGTCACGGCCCCATCCTTAGATGTATTGCCGTGTGGTACCATTATTTTGTGTGCAGGTGGATTTTGGTCGATGAGGTCCTGGTGCGTGCATCAAGGGCCTGACGCACTGCACCTTTAAAAGCTCATGCACACCTGAAGCTCGTGCACGCTCATCCTGCTCCCAGCCGGTCACCTGCGTGTCTCACACTTTTATTTCTATTACTTTAATTCGCAACATACATCACTGCACACACACATACTTTGCAAGTCATACACTCACACTTACACCCTCGACATTTACTGGCATCCACGTCTCATAAAAACTTGCTTTAAGTTAATTAATGTGTTAAATATCACTTCAATCACTAATCACTTTATTTAATTTAATATGGAGAATTTTTTTGTCATTGCTTGGAGCTGGTGTATGAATGTGGAGACTGAGTTTGAATGGGACTAGTTTTGCTATAATCTGGTACAAATATATTACCTCTTTGAGTAGGTCAATGTTTTTACGGGCATTGGACCTGGTAAATAAACAAATAAACTTTGTTGTGATGACATTTACAGTGACGACAGCTCCCATTGTGCACCGCTTTTTTAATATTTATAGTTATATATTGTGTTTAATGTTGTGATTTCAAATGTCCAAATTATAACATTATAACATCCACAGGTGTCACAGATCGTAACTATATGCAGACACAGGCGCAATAGGTCTTCTTTAAAAGTGCCCTCATGCGCAGGTTAACTTATCTATCTTGCTTTTATTCAATTACAGACTACAACCAAATAAAAATAAACTAAGCTAACAGGCTAACTAGGACAGAAAAGTGACACTGTGTTTTTGTAATTGTAAATTAGACTCAAACATTATTAACTCATAATCATTTAGCTTTTGACTTCAAACTGAACACATTTTTATCTAGGCCCCGTCATTTCTTCTACAGAGATGTCAGCTCATTATTAACAGTGGCAAACATGGGGATCCTGTGACGGTGGCAGTGAGCTGTGCTGGTGTTAGGGGGGTGATCTGAGAAGCACGTGTCATGGGCGCCTGCCCCAGGACCCCAGCGTGTGGAGGAGATGATGGATCTCCTGCTGCACAAGACAGCCGTCAGTCAGCACAGAAGAAGACACAGGGAGGTGTCAAGCTGAGGCAGAAAGTGGATGGAAAGAATACTAAAGAAAAACTGCAAAAGTGACACAAGCACAACAACGAGACTGATCATACAGTGGTAAACATTAGCTGACTTATTATTTAAAACTTAGATGATAAACCAGAAGTGTTTGGTGTACTCCAGCCACAATGCCACAAACTTGGAATTACTAAACTTCAATCCTTTGTTTAATATAATTCAGGTACGATTTTATTTATTAAAGGGAGGTATTATGTAAAACCAACTTTATGGACATTTCTACCAAGTTATAACTTTGTTCTCTCATCAAAAACATGCCTGAAGTGGTTTTACATGTGGCTTTATATGTCAGAAACAAACCTGATGCAATGTGCAGTAGTTTCATTAGCGAAACGCACGCTGATTGTGTTATGATAGCGCTCTGAAGGGGAAGTGACTTTTGACTTATAAAACATGTTAATACGTTGTTTTCGGCGAATTTAGCATTTTCAGAACAACAGAAGGTAACATGGTGATCTAAATATGTTATGTATTTGCAATTAATGCCCCATAAAAGTGAAATACCCCCTCTTTAAGAAAACAAGAAAACATACTCACTTAGCACGCCCCTGCCCCTGGACCCAGCGCCATTTAGTTACTTACTTACTTAGTCATTTCTTGGACTACTAAACTACTGTGTACTTCTACTTAAGAAATATTTTGAAGTAATGATACTCTTATTACAATCTAGGCACCTCTGACCACTACTGTAACTGCTCCATTATACAACAGGCTTAGATATAATATCTACTTTTGTTAATAAAATCCTTAAAAGAACAAAAACATGCATACATTCCTTTCATGCCTTTCATGTTTTTCAACCCAGGCTTGCAACATCACTGGATGTTTAGCTTTCCATCAAATGATTGGGTTTAGTCAGATTTCAGTCCATTTGGGGCATGTGCGTCGAACATGTGAAAAATCTTGGCTCTGTCTTTTGAAATCTCATTCACAAACTGTTAGCGTGTCTGTGGAGCCGATGAGTAACACATTTGTTATTCAACAGTGCTGAAAAAATGAACAAAAAGGAACCTGACCAGATTGAAAAAATTGCAGGGCACACACTGTCATTTCAAAGAGACTGGGGAATGTAAGATGATGATCTATAGATCTTCTGTATTCTTGAAGCCCCTGGAGGAGTGGATAGACAGTGTTAAGAAACACGCTGTGATGATGAATATTATTTATGTAAGACTTCTTCATGTGGTGCTATAAAAAGTGCTTCGTCTGCACACACAAATCTAACGGCCTGTCGGAGAAGTTAGAAGATCCAAATTTGGCCAGAGAAGAAAATGTACAGTTGTTCCAAAGAAGCCATACAAGGAAAGGCACAGAACCCCCACTGTCAGATACTTTTATTTCTCAATTTTGATTATCAGACGTGGGGAGACCCAAAACTTGTACTCAAGTAAGTGTACAGTTACTCTAAAAATGATAATAATACTCAAGTACAAAATAGTGGTCCAAGAAATTACACAAGTGAGTAAAAAAGTATTTGAAGTAGTAGAAGTAATTGGAGTGACTGGATGTAACATATCTGATTTCTAATTAGAAGTTAATGTAATTATAAGCACAAACTATTAAAGGTCCTATATTATGCAAAATTGACTGTTGTGAGGTTTAAGCCATGTTATAAAGCTGTTACCTCCTCAAAAACATACCTGGAGTTGTGGTTTCACTCACACATGTTTGAGTAATCCTGCATTATTAGTCTGTCTACATCTCCAAAGCTCTGTTCCACATTGTGATGGTCATGAAGCAGTAGTTTTCAAGTTTTGTTCAATAGAGATTGGCAATTACAGGACTGAAATTCATCCAAGTGAATTCTAGAGAAGGTGTATGGACAGTGGAACACTTCCTGTTTTACCACATGACATCACAAGGTGGAACAGAGTGTTTTATGTTTGAGAGAAGAACTCATCCTAAATATGCAAGGTTTGTGTGTTAAATGTGTGAATGAAACAAAACACAACTCCAGGTATGTTTTTGATGAGGAAACAACATTATAACATAGATTAGAAAACTGCGTAATATGGGCCCTTTAAATAATGCACAAGTTGTGTATTTTTAACAAAAATGATAAAGACTGAATCAGAGCCTATCTGATACACCAGTGCAAGAAACAATGTTCAAATCATGAAATATACATAAAGCTTTTTCTTTTGTCACTTGCAGAAGACTCGCAGTGGGATAAGTAACCAAAACTCAAGTAAGAGTACTATTACACTCTAAAATATATTACACACATAGAAAAACTATGGTGTTCGAAAACTAATCAGAGAAGTCCAATTTCAAAAACAGTACTCAACTCATTGTAATATAAGTAAATGTAACTACCCACGCTTCTGATGATAAGTGGAAGAAATGTAAGATGACATGCAGCCCCACTGAGAGTAAGAATCCTACAGAACATACCATTTATAATAAAATATCAATCAAAATGGTCACACATATTTGAACTCACAGGAAGCACACATTTATATAGAAAACATCATGTGCATCATTGTAAAAGCTCAAATACATTACACACAATTTCTTTCATAAAAGAAATTACCCGATTTCAAAAGGATTCTTTGAACATACCTCAGATATGACCACATTCACTGAAATGATTCTATGATATGACTATAAACTAACCTGTAACCACCATCTCATCGCTTATGTATTCTGTGGACTCTCTCTTGTTCAAGCAGCTCAGACTGACCAGACTGAAATCAGATGGACACATTCACATTTGTAACTGTATGTCTCCTCTCTTTCCAAATAATTTGTCCTTTCATTCCTCCATTTACTGAATGTGGACCAAACTCACACAGCCTTGAGTCCATCTTAGGTCTGACCTCAGGTTTCCTCTGCTTGCCTTCATCTCCTGGGGTCTACATTGACCTATTTTCTTTTGTACCTCCTTCTGTCTGACCCTGGGTCTCTCTGTGCCCATTCCCAAGTTTACCTCAACAAATCACCTTTTTCTTACGTAAATGTTGCCTTCTCAGGAAAGTACACTTCCATAAATAAACATTAAAAATAACATACACAAGTTCCAAGGAATTCAGAATATTAATATTATTCTATTTTATGTTTTGACAAAATTTGTTCAGTATATTGATCTAGGTTTTGTGACATTATTTTTTATGTTTATTTTCAATTTCTTATTTATTTATTTTTTTGAAGGAATAAGGGGTAGTAAGAAATTCAGACTATCATCTGCTGCTCGATTGTGTCCTTGGAGATGTTCTTGCTTGCCTAGAATGGCATTAAACTTATCTTTCCCCTTGCAGGTGACTCCACCAGACCAAGATACAGGTCAGATATGTGGAGAGGTGACCGCAAAACAAAAACACCTGTAATTGAATGAATGTAAGACAGATAAGTGTTGACCTTGTTAAGGGTGACATTACTGCTGGTTGTTGGTTGAATAGCAAAATTGTATTATGGAACCAAAACTGCTAATGAACTTCTCAATGATATAGACGACTCCTTTTTCAGACCAGGGTTTAGTTTGTTTTCATACCTGACAGTTTCGACTGCTCACTAGTGCAGAGGGAAAAGGAAAAACAATATAAACACACCAGTAAAGCCCTACAGAAAACTCAACTACAATGCAACTTCACGTCCACCCAAAAGATAAAATAGAACTGGGGCACAAATGTAATGTCATATACAAAATACCCTGTATATACATATATAACATATATTGGGGAAACTGGAGGGCATTCAGTGGGTGGAAAAAGGAACATAGGACAGAATGTGACAGGGAAACAATGAAGGCGTGCACACAAACAACAGATCACAAAGCAGAACAAATCAGCCATTTCTGACCATTGCAAAAGAGAGAACCACATTATGGATTGAGACAGAGCAAACATCATTGGGACAGAGGACAACAAACATTGTCGCTGGATTAAGGAGGCAATTGAAATTCAGAAACGTGCCCACAGGACTATAAACCGAGACGAGCGGGCTTTTTTACTCTCACACACCTGCGATACTGACCTGAAGAAGTTGGTCTGCAGATGGTGCTGTCATCCTGCCTCCACCAGAAGGAAGACAGCGCCAAAACCTGTTTAAATCAGCTGACCAGACACAGTAATATCACGTGACCACTCTGAGGAAGAGTGCTAGTGAGCAGTCCAAACTCAGGTACGAAAACCAACCAAACCTTGGTCTAAAAAAATAATCTATTAAAATACAACTTGTGTTTAAATATCCAGGGATATTTATTGCCCTAATGAATCTTTTTCATGTCCGAGTTCAGCTCAGTCTCTCTTGAATGACATTTTATGCTGCTGTAATCTGCTGTATACTAAATGCCCAAACACTGTCATTTCTTCAGTTATGTTACGAGCCACTTCGTCCAGGGGTGGTGGCACGTAACTAAAAGATGTTGATACCGTAGAACAAAAACGGGATCGTGGAGAGGTGGTCAAACCGAGAAGCCAGATTTATTATTACAAAAATTAATGAAAAATTGTGTACAAAGTAAACAATTAGATAATACAAAAAGTAAACTATAATCAGCTAAAGAGTGGAGGACCCACTGGTCGTCGATGTGGTGGCAGCTCCGGGCCTTTATCACCCGGTTGATTACCGGCGGCCAGGTGTGGCTCATCAATTGAAGGAGTGGATCTGGTGGGTGGAGGCAAGGCCAAGAACAAAAACAGGACTAGTTCGTAACAAGTTACGTAGAACAATCTCAAAGCAGGCCACTTATGACATAAAAGTGTGTTAATTGTCTATAAATATGTTGCAGCCTTTTATAATTCTTCTGCCATGCATTTAATACATGGCCCTGTTTTCTTCAATTACAAGTCCATTATACATGTGTTGATGCTTTTATGATCACTTTAGAGCTCTGTATTGTCCCTAACACAGTGACACACATTTTTCAAATTGTTGACCTGCTTTAAACAGCCATTCTCTGCCCATCACTACATAATCATCTAGTTTCATTTGTAGTGTGCTGCTCAGTCTGACCTTATGTTCATATAATATGCTGTATTTAAGTGTTAAGGGACAATTATTCGCTTGTAAGGCCAAGGTACACTTCAGAGATGGAGATGTTATTTCTTTGTAATAAACTTATCGGCCAGGTGATTTAATTGCTATGCACCCTTTGTGCTTTTCCACAGATCTGAACTGTAACTGAACCTGGTGAAATCTCATGCTTGTCTCCATGGAGACAGATGAGTTTAATGCCGTACTGTGAAACATTAGTTAGTAGTTCTTCATATCTATTTACTCTATGTGTAGGATTACCAGAGCAGTTATTAGTTGTGCTCTATAGTTACTTCTGGCTACATAAATCTACTTAGATGCAGATGAAGTTCTTTGTTCTGATGCATTTTTAAATAAAAATGTTATAATTAAAACTGTTACTGAACATCACAACCAGATGCAAAAATAAAGGCTCTGACTCAATGCTAACACTGTCTGGGCTTGCACTGACTAATACGGATCACATTGAAAGTGCAAATAGACCTCTTATCAAAGCATCAATCTGCCTGACACTCTCACTGTATAAATATACTATTATAGGAATGCACGATGTTCTTTAGACAGTGTGACGGCATAAATTGTCCAGTTCTGTCTCAGAAGGCAACAGCGCCTCCTAAAGGCTACCTAGAGTGTATGCGGTGTGCCAGCTGCAGCGTGTGAACAGGACATCGTGTACAGCAGTCAGCAAATGTGCATGTGTGAAGGATCATGTTTGTCCTTGTGTTTTAGGGGCCACTGGGTTTCATATTACAGTGTGAATCACTTTATTACATTTTAGTGAAGTGTGCTTCTGCAGGTCTATGAAATATCTGTCATTCATTTTATTTATTTAAAATGAGGACTGAGAAAAACAAAATGATGTTTAGGATTCATGTCAAGACAGTCCAGAGGTAAATAACTGAATACATATGAGTTTACATATGAGAGCTTGAGCCATACATACATATATATATATACATACATACATACATATATACATACATACATACATACATATATACATACATATATACATACA
>KN486285.1:51441-71536 GCA_000787095.1 Periophthalmodon schlosseri | reverse complement strand
ACACACACACACTCACATACCTACAGTCAGATAATAACACACACGTACAGACACTCAGATAATAACACACACACACACACTCACATACATACAGTTAGATAATTACACACACACACATGTACAGACAGTCAGATAACACACACACACACACACACACTCACATACATACAGTCAGATAATAACACACACACATGTACAGACAGTCAGATAACACACACACACATAAGTACAGACAGACTTTTGTATTGTTTTGAAGCTCTCTGCCTCACTCTGTCTGCTTAAGAGACTATTTTTATCCTCCTGGAAGATGACCCCGGCTTTCAAGCTCATACACACAACATACTGCCACAGGCATATTATTAACCACTGTGTATTCTGATTTGTATGATTTTCATTTCCCTTTATTTTCCCATACATACACACACACACACACACACACACACGTGCACACACACACAGGCACACACACACGGGCACACACACACGGGCACACACACAGGACACATGAGCACACACACACACACACAGCGTGACAGAGTGAATTGCTCTGGCACATGGTGTGAAGTTTGGCTGTGTGTGTATCTCCTGTACAGAACATGTTTATGTCACATGTAAAAATAACCACAGGGGGCGTCTTGTCCATAGGGTAAAACAACCACTGCTGTTTGTAAGTTATGAGGCTTTCTGCACCTTCACGTTGACACAAGTCTTTTGTTGTAATTATAAAATACTGCACTATGCCTTAAAGTCTTAAACTAAAGGCATGTTAATGTTCTCATTTTGAAGCTGCCATGTCCCTCTGCATAAACACATTTGTTTATTTCAACATTAGATGAAAGTAGTTAAACATCAGTAACTTGATACGTCTCCAGAGCTTTATGCTGCTCAATCAGGACTCTGCGTGTTGTTGAGTAACAGCAGCAGTGCTAATTATTCCAAAAGGTCAAACCTTAAAAAAGTTATGAAAATACCTTCAACCTTCAATGACATGTTTGAATATGTTCATATGTATTTGTATTTTATTTAAGCTGGGTCAGCACTATCTTCTTCTTGCTGATGAGAAGGACACAGAGCAAAACAACCGTTTAGCTGTTAGCTGGCTCATTAAAGCAGCAAAACAGGGAAGGAAAGGTGCTGCCAAGATGCTGCGGCGTTGTTGGATTCAGAAAAGGGGTAATTTACAATAACAATGTTTTCTAAGAAGACAGTTGTCTTTATATTTGCTCGTGCAACGTTTTGTTATGTGACTGCTCTCTCTACTAGGGATTACATCTGAGAACGAAGCCGACGTACGAAAGTTGTCAACTGAGAGTAAGTTTGAGCTGGCCGTGCGTAAAGCGGCCATGATGATGTACTGGAAGCTCAACCCTGACAGAAAATCGAAGGTGGCAGTGGCTGAAATGCTTGAGAATGTGAGCCAGGTCCACACAGCACCAGGTCTGTATGTTTCATATCAAATTAAAGTATATGTTTATAGCACTTTAGCATTGAGTTTGTGATTTGAATGTTATCACTGTTAAGTCCATGATATACAGCCATTTGAGGCTTCAGGTCTTGCAGCTGCTGGGATCTCTATAGTGTCACGTTACAGACCTACTATGTTTGGAACTCACTAGTGCTGTTCTCGTTTCTCACCAGTAGGCGGCACTGCAAGCATGATTGACGCCCCGACATCCAGCCAGACACAAAAAGTACTAGAAAGCATGGTCAGCACTGAGGGTGAGAGTCCGCGAAACATCTCATAACATGTTTCTGTTTCATAATAACACATTTGCGCCCTCAGCCAAGCAGATGGTGGACCTAGACGACTTTGTGGAGATGACCAAAAATTACGCTCAAGGAATTGTTCAGTCTACACCCGCAAACGACGACAAGGATACGGAGAAATCCAAAAGCTCTGAGCGTTTAAGCAGCAGCTATCAGGTAAAAAAACGTGATGGTGAGTGAAGTGAACTTTGACCTATAACACTGACACTGATTTCTTCATGCTCTAGTGTAAAGCTGAGTCTGCTCCTCCAGTTGGCAGAAAGCACCACAGAAGTACATGGGGTGGAATGATGCTAGAAGCCAACCAGACAGTGGCCTTGAAAAGAGCCATGGATATGAAGTCACGCTTGGTGGTATGTTTTTGTTTTTGCAATAAAATCTAATCAATAACTCAATTTAAATTAACTCATCTTTATCCAAATCTTATGACGTAGATGCTGCAGTATCCGTTACATGGGATTATAGAGATGAAAGAGCGGCTCGTGGACTGGGCATCACGAGCAGGTGTCCAGTGGCTGAGCACCGTCATCCCAACACAACACGTCAACGCGCTCATCTTCTTCTTCATCATCAGTAACCTCACCGTGGACCTGTTTGCGTTTGTCATCCCCCTGCTGGTGTTTTACCTGTCCTTCATCGCTATGATCATCTGCACTCTGCGCGTATTTAAGAGCAGCAAGGTAAGGTCAGTGGTGGGACGAAGTACAAGGAGTAAAGTACTGTACTTAAATAAAACTGTTAAAGGTCCTATATTACACTAAATTGACTCTTGTGAGCTTTAAGTCATGTTATAATGTTGTTATCTCCTCAAAAACACACCTGGAGTTGGGTTTTGTTTCATTCACACGTGTTTGAGTAACACTTTATTATCAGTCTGTCTATAACTCCAAAGCTCAAAAGGCTCTGTTCCACCTTGTGATGTCATATAGTGATAGTTTTCACGTTAGCCGCTACATTTTACCCTTAGTTCAGTAGAGATTGGCCATTCCAGGGCTGAAATCATCCAAATGATTCTAGTGAAGGTGTGTGGAGTTTAAAAACACAGTGGAGCACTTTCTGTATTACCACATGACATCACAAGGTGGAATAGTGTGTTCTGTTTGAGAGAAGAACTCAGCCTAAATATGCAGGATTTCTGCATTAAACAGGTATTTGTAATTTCTACTTTGCTACATTTTTGGATGGGACTGAAAAGTAAAAATACTTTTCATTATTATTTGAGACCTGCTGAAATGGCTGAGACGTATTTTTAGCACATTTAATTTGAGTTAACGTCCCAACTTTGAACAAATAAAATACACAAATACACAAAAACAGCCTGAAAATATATGAACCGATTGAAACACTTAAAATCAGCTAAATTATTTATCAAAATCATTACATTTGATGCCTTAAAATCTGCAAAATACTTTGACTTTTTTCTCTTATAGTACTTTTTACACAGGTACTTTAATACTTTTACTTAAATAGATTTTTTCACGTGATACTTTTACTTGAGTACCATTTTGCTCCTGTATCTGTACTTTTACTTCATCCACCACTGGGTGAGGTACACATTTATATTGTTGGTATAACATTTTGGTGAAATGTCCCTTCTGTGGTAATAATGCTATGGCTTATGTAATTTTGTTGTTCTAATTTGTCTTTTGTCTCCTAGACCTGGGAAAATTTCAAAACCTTGACGTCTCTGCTGACACGTTTTGAACCCAGGTTGGACGTAGAACAGGCCGAGACCAACTTTGGCTGGAACAACCTGGAGCAGTACATATATTTCATCATATCCGTGTTCTTCGTCATCTTCTCCTTCCCCGTTGCGGACAAGGGCTGGATCCCTTGCTCTGAGCTCTCCACCGTGGCCATTTTCTTTACGGTGATCAGCTACCACAGCCTCAGTCCTGCTGCAGCGATGTATGCGCGGAAAGCTATGCTCATAGAGGTGAGACTTTGTGAATTTTAAACGTATAAGACACATAAATGTAACGTAGAACAATCTGTCTCTATATATTGTGGCAAAACCTCCTTGTCAAAGCCTGATCTCGTCATATCTCAGAAGCTAAGCAGGTCCGGGCCTGGTTAGTGGATGTGTCCTTAGGCAAGACACTTCACCCTCGTTCCCTAGTATGAAAGCGGTGTGTGAGTGAGAGTTGGCGGTGGTCGGAGGGGCCGGTGGTGCAGATTGGCTGCCTCGCTTCCATCAGTCTGGGGCAGCTGTAGCTTACCACCACCGAGTATGGAGTGAATGAATAATGCACAAAATTGTAAAGCGACTTTAAGCATCCGGAAAAGCGTTATATAAGACAAATTCATTATTATTATTAATATTATTATTCCATGATCCAGGTGGCGTCATTTTTATGTGGCCTGACGCAGTTTTTGCCAGAGAAAATGACTGCGTTGCGATTACTGGGACATACTTTTGCCACGGTGCCTTTGGGGGAATCAGTTGTGCTGAAGCTGAGTCTCCCCTGCCTCCTCTACGCCTATCTGTTCTTTCTGATATTCAGGTGAGAAACTTTTCTTTGGTCTGTGTGGTTTTGTAGAGCTACAGCAACAACTCCTTGACTTAATTATGAAAACGTAATTATCGGTTTAATCGCTCAGGCAGTCAATTCAAAATAGTACAAGATTACGCATGATGATTGTGATTAACTTAATTATACATTTTAGGTATCTGTACGTTACTTAAGTAAAATTGAAAGTGGATACTTTTTACTTTTACTTCACTACATTTGAGTGCAGGTATCTACTGTGTACTTTCTACTCCACAACATTTTCGCACAGGGCTGAAAAGTAAATGTTTTTTTCTTACAGTTTGAGACCTGCTGAAAAGGCTGAAATATGCAAATAAAAACAACTAGGAAAAAACTATCAATTCAGTTGTTTCTGTTGAACAAAATTCAGCACAAAACTCTATCAAAAACAGTTGAAAATCTGTGTGAAATACTTTTACTTTTTACTCTTTAAGTACATTTTTAAACAGGTACTTAAATACTTCTACTTTTTTACTTGAGGAAGACTGTTCCAGGTTTTAGCTGCATGAAACTGAAACGCTGATTCCCCATGTTTAGTCCTGACTCTGGGCACCAGCAGGAGGCCCTGAAGTCTTCAGAATGCAAGAACCTCATCCCAACTTTTCACTGTTATCTCTTTTGTGGTATCATATTGTTTTTAGCAATATACTGCATAACAACATACCCATAAATGGCATCACATCAGTACTTAAAGGTCCTATGTAACACACAATTGACTATTGTGAGTTTAAGCCATTTTATAATCTTGTTATCTCCTCAAAAACAGACCTGGATTTGTGTTTTGTTTCATTCACACATGTTTGAGTAACACTTTATTATTAGTCTGTCTACATCTCCAAAGCTCAAAATGCACCTTGCGGTAGTTTTCAAGTTACAGCGACCTTTTACCTTTTGTTCAGTAGAGATTGGCAAAAATAAATCAAATAATTCTAGTGAAGGTGTATGGAGTTTAAAACCACAGTGAAGCACTTCCTGTATTACCACATGACATCACAAGGTGGAACTGTGTTTTCAGTTTGAGAGAAGAACTCAACCTAAATATTCAGGGTTTGTGCGTTAAACATGTGTGAATGGAACACAACTCCAGGTCTGTTTGTGATGAGGAAACAACATTATAACAGATCAGAAAACAGTGTAATATGGCGCCTTTAAGCTTCGACCCACGAAGGCTGAATTATTATGATCTGTTTGTATTTCAGAATGGCCATGTTGCGTGGATTCCGAGGCACATACTGCTTCCTGGTGCCGTACCTGGTGTGCTTCATGTGGTGCGAGTTCTCTGTGGTCCTCCTCCAGCATTCGTCTGCCGTGGGCCTGATCCGCACCTGTGTGGCCTACTTCCTCTTCCTGTTTGCCTTACCTGTTCTTGCCTTTGGTCTCGCCACTATGCTTTTCATCCAGCTCTTCAAGTGGTTCCTGGAGCTCGAGCTGACCAAAGTGATCGTCACCCTGATCGTGTGCGCCATCCCGGTCACCCTGCGCCTCTGGACTCGATTCAGCACCTCGATTCTGGATGTGGCCAGATCTTTGACCCACCGTGGACCCGTCAAACTCATCCTGCTCTGCATCTCCATGGTGCTGTTATTTTTTGCGGTTTATTTGTATTACGCTGAGGGACAGAAAGTCTACAACTCCACGCTCACTTGGCACCAGTACAGCGAGGCATGTGGCCCACCATCTTGGAAGTCCAAAGGCATGGCCCAAACTCAGATCTTCTGCGGTCACCTGTATGGACACAGAGTGACCTGGACCGGGCGTTTTAAGCACGTGCGTGTGGCTGAGACTGAGAACGGAGCTCATTCTGTTATCAACATGCTGCCTGTGTTCATGGGGGACTGGCTGCGGTGCCTCTATGGAGAAACCTACCCTAAATGTGAACCTAAGAATAACACAGCGCCCAATATAACAGCCGGTTTAGCAGCTGATACTGAGCCTCTCTCTGTGCCGTTGCTTCTCAAGATGCAGGAGGAGGAAGAGCTTTGCGAGATAAAAGCGTTGGCCAAACACACCTGCCACGTCAAACGCTTTGACAGTTACCGTTTTGAGGTGACGGTGGGCATGATCTACGAAGGACGACCCGAAATGGAGGATCCTGCTCGAGATATACTTTTAATGGCCAGTCATGAGTTTAGGCAGGTTTTGTTCAATTTGGACCCTGGAAATCTGGTGGAGTTCAGCACCAAGCTGGAGGGTCGTTTAGGGGCCAAAGCTCCGGCCTTTGAGCTGAAGGCGATCCACTGTCTGGACTGTGCCTCCTCGCTGCTGACCGGAGGGAGGCAGGTGAAGATCGAGAGGAACTGGAGACGCACCACACTGAGAGCTTTAAAGTTCGCGTTTGATTTCTTCTTTTCTCCTTTTCTATCGGCAAAAATCTCAACATAAAGAAGCCGTAAACACCAGTAGACCATTACGTGTATTGGTGGGTCATTGTTTACATTTTTTTTTTGTTTGTTTTAAAAGGAAATACAACGAAAAACGATTTTAAACACTAAAATCAATATTTGTTTGTATCCTCACAGATGCACAATGGAAACAGAAAAATCAGGAAAAAAATATTGCTATTGTGTGTATGTATGTATGTATTAAAAAACATTCTTTAGACTTAAAAATATTTTCATTTCAAATTGATCCTGTTTTGCTGTTTTTGAATTGTAAGTGCAATATTCCGATTGGCCTTTTTAGATGTGGATTGTCTTAAAAAAGAGAGAGGGACATTTGAGACAGAGGTCTATAATATTTAATGAGCTTTTATAAACTGAAGTGCACTGATTTCTGACCCTGCTTCTGATTTTAAGTGTTCTTACGTCATATTAAGTCTTATCTCTGTGGCAGTTTGACATTAAACTGTTTGCACTGAACCGTAAATCTCTTTATCTCATTATCATCATCTTTAGACAATAAACAGACACATATCTGACACATCTCAAGTTTTATTAATGCACATTCCTTTCATTCACCTCTTTAGATTTCTTGTATTGTTAGGTTTGTCTTTTTTACAGTATGATAAATACGCAAGTAGCCTTAGGTAATGGTAACATGCTTCAGCTGTGCACCTCTCACTCGTGCATAGAGTGTGACGGTGGCTATGATGAGATCTTAGTTGAAATTACAGCTCGCTGATAAGAATCTGAGACCTGCCCGAGGTGTAAAAATCTCTGATATTGCTCTTTCAAAGACCAATTATTGTGGACATGTATCTGACAGTAACAACTAGACTCTAAATCCAAACTCTACGTAAATCATAAGTCTGTTTCAAAGCCAGTGATACATGAGAGACCGGTGGAACACAGTGGATCACGATCGGAACTTCAGCTGTTTTTGAATTATGATACAAAGTCTAGTAAGTGCAAACACAACCGGACCACCAACCACGATCCCAATAGGGCCAAGGTCACTTAAAACAGAGCATTCACTGTAAACAATCAAATTTCAAGTTACGCAATTTAGTCCATCACAACTGCACTCCAGTACATTTTTAGAGTGGCCCCCGAGAGAAGCAGGTGGTGCTATGAGGTATACGCTACAGGGATGTGATGAATATACACAAAATACATGAAAAGCTATTGCACTGATGACATCGGACCCGATCTAAATACCTCAGCCGCTACTTTCCATCCGCAGGCCCGTCTCTAAATAACTATTTTTGATTGTTGAACCAAAATGTGCTTCTGGGTTATAAAATCTCTATCGATCTGGACCAAACTATCATTTTTTTTCATTTTTCATTTTCCTTGATTGCAATCGCTACGTTGTCAAAGGAAATGGGAACAGACCTTGACATAGAAACCACAACCTCAATACTGCATTCTCCAATACTGCCTGCACATACACTATATGCCGTTTGCATTACCAAATTTTACAATCGTATTTCTTTTACAATCATGAATGGTATTTTTTTTCTTGTTATGTCGCTCCGGGACACAAAAAGAACAGCGTTAACCCTGAAACATCAAATACATAGAGCAGACGATAAAAAGAGTATACGTGTGTTACTGAAAAGTCCAAAATACTGTCTGCTGCAGTGCGTTATTGCAACATGAATAGGACAATTATTTCTGATCCCCAAGAGCACTGCTCCTGTGCGAGACAGAAGGGTTCATGGATAGTGGAGAGTCTTCTTTTAGGTACTTGAGCACAGTCCTTTTTGCGTCATAACTTTTTTCTTAGTTTTTCGGGCATTTCTCAAAAAAGGAGAGATGTCCCTGCATCTCTTTTGAAATGGTGGAGTAAATCGTGGAGTGTGAATCATCTGATTTCTAAATGTTTAAGTGTGTTACATATTCAGTGTTACATCTAGTTGCACCATGACCAACCCCACAAAGAACCATCTTGTTTTATAGGTAGAGATCGACTGATATAGTTTGGGTTTTTTTCATGGCCGACACTGATACCAATGGCAGATAAACTGTTTTTGGGACAATATCTAAGGGCTGATTTTGAATCATTTTCCCCAAATTTGTGTAATTAAAATTTACTACAAACTTTGCCTCACAAATCCAGAATGATATCTCTCTGTATTTCGTATACAGACGGATATCAGTCTGGTCAAACGTGATCACGTGGGACGTGCAATCAGATAAGTTTTTTTTCAGTGACACGTGTGAAACGAAGCTCATTGGTCACCTATGATTTACAAATAAAATCACATTTATCTCACCTCAGATTAACTGAATTTAACGCTTCGCTCATTGATTCTACAGAAATCCGCAGTGTCCCCGATTGGCTAATCCACCTGTCAATCACAGCAACTTAAAACGGGGAGATTCAGCGGAGAGCAGACTTACATCTTCGTGAAGTATTGAAGAAGTGTGTATTCTGGATCCCAGGCAATAAGAGTCTTTTTTTTTTACCATAAACTTATACGAGAGTAGTGTAGTCATGTTATTATCTCTTCACACTGTAGTCAAATAAAGCTTTATGTGTCCTTAGGCACCAGATCAGCCAAAACTGGAGACTTAAGGCTGATACACCAAATATCAGCCAACCAATATATCCGTTTATCTCTACTTGTAAATTGACTACTTTTCATGATGCAATAAATTAACTCTATACCTAAATTAGAAAGAAAATATGGCGTTTTGTTTGTGTTGCTTGCTGGTAATAAGGAATACATACAGGTTTGTAATCCTAAGCAACAATGCAATAATGCTTGAATATGTCCTAATAATGACTTACGCAGTTGTTCTTTGGCCCTAGGATGGTCCCAGATCAACTAGAACCATTTAAGCAACACGAGAAATCAGATCATCCAAGAGTTCAACCAAAAACAAGTGCTCGGAGACGTTTTACATCGCAATACATGAAGAAGTCAAAGAGTAGTGCATACACCTTACTCGGGCCAATACCGCGTACTGTACTTCAAAGCTCCCGTTCTCGTCATTGCGTTTGTGCGTCAGGGTTGACCCGGTCCTGAAAGATGTACAGGTTATTGGTGGCCGCTATGGCGATAATGTTCTCGGCCGGGTGCCACGCCATGTGGAGGATTTTCTTGGTGAAGTCCAGGCTGTCCACGCCCACATCTCCACGGCGACGCTTCCCACCCGTGTACACGCGGCGGGTCCTGAGCACGGCGCGGGGCTTACTGCTCTCCCTCCACGCCTCCAGAGTCACCCCTCGCCCGGTCTCTCTGTCGAACATCCGGAAGAAGCTGTTGTAGGCTCCTGTCATGATCACACTGACAACAAGAGGATCATTATTAAAGGGAATCTATTACTCTGTTTTCTGATCTACGTTATGATGTTATGTTATAATTTCCTCATCAAAAACATACCTGAAGTTGTGTTTTGTTTCATTCACACATGTTTAACACACAAATCCTACATATTTAGGCTTTTTTTCTCAGACAGAAAACACTCTGTTCCACCTTGTGATGTCATGCGCTAATAAAGAAGTGCTTCCACTGTGTTTTATTTGGATGATTTCAGTCCTGGAATTGCCAATCTCTACTGAACTAAAGCTAAAAGGTAGCTGTCAGCTTGAGAACTACCACTACATGACATCACAAGGTGGAACAGAGCATTTTGAGCTTTGGAGATGTAGACAGACTAATAATAAAGGGTTATTCAAACATGTCTGAATGAAACAAAACACATCCCCAGGTTTGTTTTTGAGGAGGTAACAGCATTAGAACATGGCTTAAAGTTCACAAAAATGCACTTTAACAAGTATTATTAAAAGAAGAAAAATGTGATGTCTGCGTTATATATTGCTTTATACAAAATGTTCAAGATACTGAACTGAAAATCACTGCATTGGCTCAAAAGCACTTTATTTAATTACAAAAGGTTTTTATCTGTGCTTCGTTAAACAGCTGCAATCAGTAAAATTAGCCTATTTTGCAAGAGTCCACAGCCGTCAGGGTTAGTCAATAGAAAGGAGGACAGATGAAATGCAAGATGGTACGATGCCAATTTCCAAACACTACAAACACTCCTTGATAAACTGGAGTGAAGTGATCAGTTTTCAGTGCAGTCAGAAAGAGTTTTTAGCTTTCATGTTAGTTCTTACCTGTCCGAGCTGTTCCAGACGCACTCAAACTTGTCAAAGATACAATCGTTTTCGTAAAGAGAACACAGCTTACTCCTCAGGTATTCATGTACCTACAGAAAAACATCAACAGTCAAACTATATACAACATTTATAAGAAATTTAGTTGTAAGATCCATTTTTAAAGATCCAGTCCATCACCGCGTACTACAGCCAAATATACTTGAGGCTCCAATAGAGACGACGCGGAAAGGACTCATCTTATTTCAATCAGATACACAGCAGAGGAACAGACGCCAACTCACAATGACAGAGCTATTTCACCTGGTAAGTCTCCACAGGGCCCTTGTCCATGTGTAGGTCCCACACCTTAGCGGTGAGGTAGTCTCGGGTTAGCATGTAGCGCCCACTGTGGCTGAACTTGACATCTGACACAGAGGAGATGATCTCTGAGAAGAAGGACCGGCTTCCTGGATCCTCTGGTTCCTCATAAACTGAACAACAGCAAAATGCATATTTTAGATAGAGTCCAAGTTTGTGAAGTGCTCATGTCTGAAGAAGAAATAATGTGCTTTTTTCCGGGTGGCATTTTGTTTACTGTAAACAGCAATATTGATCTAAAATGGCAAGCGGTGGATTTTCTTGTACAAGTGTTTACAGTTAAAGGGCCCGTATTACGTTGTTATAATGTTGTTTCCTCGTTGTCATTATTCCTAGAGTTGTGTTTTGTTTCATTCACACATGTTTAACACACAAACTCTGCATATTTACGCTCCGTTCTTCTCTCAAAAATAAAACAGGAAGTGCTCCGCTGTGTTTTTAAACTCCACACACCTTCACTAGAATCATTTGGATCATTTCAACCCTGGAATTTCCAGTCTCTATGACACAAAAGGTAAAATGTAGCTGTTAACTTAAAAACTACCTTTACATGACATCACAAGGTGGAACAGAGCATTTTGAACTTTTGGAGATGTAAGTCAGACAGAGTAATAATAATGGATTATTCAAACATGTGTGAATGAAACAAAACAGAACTCCAGGTCTGTTTTTGATGAGACAACAACATTATAACATGGCTTAAACCTCAAGAGTCAGTTTTGCGTAATATAGGACCTTTAAAAATGTCTAACCCAACGCGTATGAATCCAACTAATTACAGAGATGTGTGAGGACAGAGGTTGGCAGGTGCAAACAGACATTTTCTTCCTCATTCCAGGACCGTTTCTTACGTTTGGCATGTTTGTCACACAGTGCGGAGGCCCTCATGTCACACAAACGCAGCGAGCCCTTACTGCTGCTGTACACAAACAGGTGGCAGTGGTGCGGGTGGAACTCTGCCGCTGTGATCACCTCTGTCAGGTCCTCCATGTTGGCTGGTTTGATATCAACAATATCTGAGATGCACTGTGAAGGCTTTATAGCACTGGGTTGGCTTAAATACGCAGACAGTGTTTCTATTGTGACAACTATAATAATCAAAAATCCAAAATCTTAAAGTATCATTTAATGCAAATTTGTGAGTATTTGATTTTTTGTGATGTGCAAGTCACAAATCTTTTTACACTAAATGGTACATTGATTGAAAGAGTCACCGCCTATAAATATCTTAGGGTTTGGCTTGACGAAAACGTATCTTTTAAACAGTTTCTTCCTGTTCTGGATTATGTAGATATAATAAACATGCAGACTTCAGCCTCGACTTTGAAACCTTTAGCTCCACTCTTTCACTCAGCCCTTCGGTTTCATAACAGGCGATGAATTTAAATCACTGTTCGCTCTACGAAAAAGTAGGTTGGCCATCGCTATCTGTCGGAAGAGAACAACGCTGTCTAAAATGTGTTTATAAGAGACTACAACGACAGACTGACTCAGTACCTCAAGGACATGCAAAACTGGATACACTGGTGCCACTAATGCACTTTAATAACCTGGTGATAAACATTTATACTCACACCTGCTCCTGTTTTTAATGTTTTAAATGTTTCTATGTAGTTTTGTTTGTTTTTGCTCGTATTTTTCTGTATTTTAAACAGGGCGTCCATGTAAAGGAGAGTCCAAGCGCTCTCACTGGGCTCTCCCCGTATAAATAAAGATAAAATAAAATAAAATTCTTAACTATTAGCGTCAAATTCAAAACAGTGAACCCCAAACATCTCCGTGAGCAGACAGGGCTCCTCTTGACTGTTCTATTTCTGGTCGGCCCGTGTGCTTCAGAAGAAAGTGTACTGCTGAGTAAATTATTTAAACTCCTCCATGGATGCGTCTCTGATTTTCTAGGTCAGCCTCTTTATAAATGGGAATCGAGCACACGCACCCCTGGCCGACATAGTACCGCTCCTCTACAAACATTCTATATAATTCAGTCAAACCTATTCATGTTATTAAAAATGAAGGAGGGAGACTCTGAGAAAGAATCAAACCGCTGTAACTACATTTCAGGGAAGCTGTTGTTTTTAATGTGCTATATAAATAAAACTGAACTAAACTGAAAAAGCTGCGTATTGGTGGTTTTCTGATTCTGATGATGCCGTGTTCCCAGATCGAGGGGAAAGAGCCAGACTTTCCTGTTGGTTACATTGTATTTTCATAAGAAATATTCGGAAAGTAAATTCACAAATGTTGAACCGGATCATTTGCATTTGTGACCCAAGAACTAGACCCAAGAACTCACTGTATTACAACAAAAATCTGCATTTTAACCCCCATCTGTATTAAATATTATTAACAGAATGCTATGACGTCATCTGAAACGCAGCAATTTAACTGGAGTTTCCTCGGGGTTCCCAGGTTTTTTGTGAATGGAGGGGGCAGTGCCAGTTACGCAACACGGCCACTACAGCGGGAGTTTGGGTGAGGTTTGACACACCCAGCTTTTGGTTGATGGGCGAACTCTCAATCCACTGTGCCACCGTGTTCCTAATTTATATTTGACAACTACGTGAGCGTTTCTATTAATATTAAGCGCAGACGTGTCCTTTCAGCTCCCACGGATGAATGCCGTCGATGTGTCCTCGGGCAAGACACTTAACCAAACTCAGCCCCCCGTGTCTGCGTGCGCCGGTGTGTGAATGTGTGCGTGAACGGGTGAGTGGTACGTTGATGTAAAGCGCTTTGAGTGACTTGAAGGTGGAAAAGCGCTGTATAAAAATGTGACCATGACCTTGTATCTGAGCTTTGGAATTAAAAATGGTCAACTCTATTATGTAAGATAGAGTTTGCCCTGAATAATGTTGAGAGTCATATTCAGTGTTGGGAAGTAACTCAATACAAGTCCAGAAATTACATATTCAGAATACTTATTTTGAGTAATTGCATTCTGGTATAGTTACTTTTTAATTTGGTGGTATTCAGGATACAGTTACTTTGTAGGATGTGTGTAATGTGTGTAATATTTCGAGATTTGATTCTCTTGACAAACTCACTGTTCTTATTGTTTTCTCTACAACTAATCCCACTGCTTTTTAGTTAAATTTGAACAGTTTTAACCTTCTGAGACCCGAACTCTTCATTATTTTTTTCTCTTTGTTATTTGGTCTGACTGGAGCTGATGAGTGTAAAAACAAAGAATTATCTTTTTACATTATGAGAAAAATGATGTCCACATATGAGGACATTCGTTCTACGTTTTAATCATTTTGATAGAAACAATAAAGTCACATTTAAATAATGATTTGCAAAAACTATTTGTTAAGTGCCTGAACACAGCAACATTGTTCCTGAGTAAAAACAAAATGAGAAACAAGAATTGTGCCTCTTGGAACAATGTGGCTCATTTGAAGAGCTTCTAACAGGTGAAGACATGAGCCTTTAACAAAGTCCATCTTGAATCTAAACTATAATGTGTTAAACTCTTCTGTCGTCACTAAGTGGCAGTTTAATGACCTCATATGTGACACCAGGACCTTGTAGAGAAAAAAATGTTATTGTGGCCTAGACAACCCAAAATGTGTTGTCCACACATGAGGACACAGGTCTCAGGAGGTTAAAAGCTCTTCTGGAGACTGGTGTTGCGAATTAGCCTTAGTCTATAAACACTGTGATACCTGCATCAGGTCACTGAATCTATGTTTGCTGTATCTGTCTCTATTTAAATAAAGAATAAAATCAAATAAATAAACTTTCTAAAATTAAAAGGAACACATGGCGGTACTTCATCATGAGATTTTAGCTTTGAACTGCTCGGTTTACTTCGTTTTACTTCTCTAATTGGACATACATTGCTGCATAACAAACAGGGCAACAAAAATAAAGCAGTTTGTAATTCTGTGTAGTATTTTTTCACTAAAATATAATGCAAATCGGTGTAAAAGTATTCTAAGTATTCAGAATGCAGCACTCTGCTTGGCCCATGTAACGAAATACATTACAAAATACATTACTAAATACATTTTCAAAGTATTCTTCCCAGCACTGGTCATACTGATAATGCAAAATGTAAAAGTATTCTAAGTATTCAGAATGAAGCACTCTGCTTGGCCCATGTAACAAACACTTATATATTTGATCAGCATAAACGCAAAAAATGCAGAATTTGCGAAACTACTGCAAAAAGGTGTTCACATTTCCGCATTAAAAACTAAAAAGGATACTGAAGCTACGGTCTGTGATGCCCAAGTGCCACATATTGATGCGCAGGTCATCAGCAGACAGGTAAGTCTCTCCATCACTGTTGACGGAGATGGAGTTGACGTGATACGTGTGCCCATTAGCAAACACTCGCCTGGGCCGCACTTCCACCATCAGATCGGTAGGTTTCAGGATGGGCACCTTGAAGTTGAAAAGGGAGAAAAAATATCACGAGTAAATCAAAAAACACGTAGAAAGTCAGCAGAGCCTCCGTACGGCCGTGTGTCTGCGTGTTTGTACCTGCAGAGAGGTGATAGTGGAGATGTCCTTGATCCTTCCTTCCTCATCTTTCAGGTTATAACCTTCTGGTCTCTTGTCTCGCTCGCTCACCTTCCACAGTTTGATGGTCTTGTCTGGTACATAACATAATGCAAAATTATTACATGTAATTAAAAGTAGCGCATGAAAAAATCTATTTAAGTAAAAGTGTTGAAGTACCTGTTTAAAAATGTACTTAAAGAGTAAAAAGTAAAAGTATTCCGCGGAGACATTGAGATCTAATAAAGCTTCAAATGTAGTTATTTTATGCTGACTTTTGTTCAACAGAAACAACTGAATCGATCTTTTTATTCTAGCTGTTTTTATTTGTCTGCTCAAATTATGAAAATGTTAAAAATAAACCCTCAGCCTTTTCAGCAGGTCTTAAACATTAATAAAAATACTTTAACTTTTCAGTCCTGTTCAAAATGTAGTGGAGTAGAAAGTACAGATACCTGCTCTCAAATGTAGTGAAGTAAAAGACTTTAAAATTTACACAGTACAGGTACCTAAAAAATGTGCTTAACTATGGTACTTTACTACTTTTACTTACAAACAATAACACAAACTGGTATTTTAGTTGATAAGTAAGTTCTATAAAGACATAAATATGAGTAAATGTAGATTTTTGTAGAACACATTGCAATAGCAGGACATGGAACAGGTTTGTGCTTGGATTACACGGAAGTTAAATATTGATGTGTGCTGGTAAATGTTATGATGGTTCCTGTCTGTACATACAGTGCGTTCCTAATTTACACAACATAAATATTATATAAGATCTATAATACTAAATGTACTCTCAAATGCCACATTGCCGTCTGCTATTGGATGGAAGGGGTGTTACATGTTAGTCTGAAGATCTCTTATATATTCCAGGATATATTCCAATATTTAGATGAGAAAGGTATATGAGAATGAATGCAAATAGTGCTGGGAAGCAACTGAATACACGTACAGAGAATATTCAGAATACACATTCTGAGTAACTGTATTTTGGACAGTTACTTTTCATTTGGTGGTATTCAGGCGGTAAAATCCAAGGAACACATGGCGGTACTGGATCACACAATTTAGGCTTCAAACTGTGCAAAATTAGTGAGAAAATTCAAAACTTTGCTCTTATGGCGAGGCATGAGAGACTCAATGACAGGATGCATGACAAATAGTGAAACAAACATAAAGCTGTTTTTAATTCTATGTTGCGTTTTTACACTATAATTTAAATGCGACTCGATGTAAAAGTATTCTTAGTATTCAGACTGCAGTACTCTAATTGGGCCGTGTACCAGAATACGTTACAAAGTACATTTTAATTTGGGTATTCTGCAATTAAATGTATTTTCAAAGTATTCTTCCCATCACTGCATGCAATGTTGTTGTTCAAAGCTACATCCATTAGCACAGCAGGCTTCTTCCCATCACTGCATGCAATGTTGTGCCATTAGCACAGTAGGTGTCTATAATAAACATATACCGTTGGTGGAAAGAAGAAAATGTGCTGCATTCTGCTGTGGTAACCATCTGATCTTGTTGATCTTCTCTTCGATCTCCAGACTTTTCAGGTAGTCGAAGTCTGGCTCGTGGCTCTGAAAGGTGCTGTAGACATTGTACTCTCCAGAGTCCCCTGTGTCTCCAACCTCCTCTGACTCCCCTTTAGACTGTTCAACACACATAAAACAAAAGCAAAAGACATACCATTATTTGAGACATACCATATGTGTAGAAGAAAATAATGAGATGATTCAACGTGACAGAGACAACACACCTCAGTCTCTCTCTGGAAGATGACCACTCGGCCACCTTTGTCGCCTGTGGCCAGCAGGTCCCCTGTCTGGTTAAACTCCACAGTAGAGATGACATCAGCTGAGAGGAGGACAAGGCATATCAGAGCAATTATAGTGGAAGTGCACTATATAATGGTTAGCATGAAACAGCACAAAGGAAAAAGACAAAGCCAAGAATAATACAGAATAAATAAAGATTTAACAAGAGCCTCAGAGAAAAATAAATGTCATGTGAATAAAACAGTAGAAGTACTGTGAATCCACTTTTACTGTACAAATCATCCATTTTAAAAACCTATTTGGAACATTTGCAATTTGCAGTCAAATAGTCAAATATTTTAGATTAATTTGCCAAGTCATGTTCACACCTTAATTTGTTAGAGAAATTACAAATGCATTTCCCACAGATCACTTTATATGGACTGGAATTTTGCCACTTGTTCAGTGAGGACACTCTGCATAAAAATGTCCTGCCTGAGCAGTGGGACACTTGACACCACTGAGACTTTGACACTGAGATCAGGGTCATACCTTCGGTGACGTAGTCTCGTAGGAAGGTGTGGTTAATTTTTGGGCTCTCAGCGTCCTCTCCCATCTGAAGCTGGGGAAGGCTGACCTGCCAGCACGCCCGGCCTGAGGGGAAGGCTCCAATCCGTAGTTTCTCTTCCCACCCAGGCTTCGCCCATGCTGCTGGGGCCTAACGGAGCGGCCTGGAGCAAGGCATGCTGGGTAAACTCTCAACCAGCCGAAGATAAGGTGTAGAAAGTGAGGAGGGAAGGATGTCAGATGTTTGTCTGGGGAATAGGTGCAGAAGAACAGAGACAAAAAATATTTCATTTATATAGGAAGCATGTCATTATGGCCATATGTGACCTTTATACTTAAAATTCATAGACACACACATGTACAATGGCATCACTAAGTGGAAAAAGTAACATTAACAGCATACAGTCCGAGCACATATAAAGGATGTCCGGCTGTGACAGTAAAAATGTGCCTCTGCATCACTCTATGGCTCACACTGGAGGCAAATATAACCAGGGTGTGGTGGTCATGTGTGCAGAATGTACAGACACAACCTCTGGCCCTCATCACACAACTATCAAATACACATAATACACAGTCGGTTATGGTAAATGAATGACTACCTGACACCAGATAAGTGCAGAAGAGGAAGGAGACGAGCCTGAGCGCACCTACCAGTCGGCCTGCTGCTTCTTCTACTGCTGCTGCTGCTGCTGCTGCTGCTGCCCGTGCGTCCTCTGCTGCAGTGCCGGAGCAGGCCGTGCCACTGCCCTCGTCGACACAGATGAACAACCGGGACGCGCTCGGAAAACGCGAGGATGGCGGCGAGAGGAGGAGAGGCCGAAGGATGAGAGAGAGAAAAGAGAGAAGGAGAGGGATAAAAGGGAGGATGGAGGTGCTGAGCCTGCTGATGCTGTGGAACTGATTCTGTGCAGCATCCAATGTGTCATGGCAGCCTCCTCTTCCAGCAGCCAATAGGAGCGAAGCTGTCAGTGGCGCACACTCCCACTGCAGGTGATGGCGCAGGGACAGCCACCAGAGGGCGCATTTGATCATTCAATGCTGAGAGGGAATGAAAACACAGAAATAAGACACATTATGCGTCAATCATCACGCGTGACGTCTTAAAAATAAAGGATAATAGCCTAAAGTGTAGCCTTAAATGTAAAAGAAAAAAATGCACACCTATGGATAAGAAAACAATATACAATGTCATTATTGTCACTTTACGTTGGCTACATTTATTAAAGATGACTTAGGTCTAAAGTTGCTATAATTGGAAAATGGATAGGCTGAGGCTCTACTTGGAAAACACACAAGGACAACACAAAATGAGCGTGTTAAATTACCTCGAACCCGTCAGCAGCGTTGGACTGACTGTTTTCTGTTACTTTATTTGTCAGGAGGAAAATCGATGAATTATCAGTTTATTTGCGCTCGGGGGCGGCCTGGCTCCACTCAGAGGCGCGGAGTCCTGTTCCCCCGGAAGCCAACGAGCTTCTCCTCATGGGAACTGTGAGTGAGCCGGGTCTCCATGTTCCAAGGCCTGCATTACGCATTAATAGGTCTACTAGGTTTTTGCCTTTGTCTATGTGGCTGTAATAATTAGAATAATAAGTAAATGCTAGAAATACAGAGTGTAGATAAATATTGTATGTACATTTGTGATAATTTAAAAAAAAAGTAAGACTACATTTTTATCATTTTCTTTTCCTTATTGTTATTATTGTTTCAAAACGATACTGAAGCCACGGTCTGTGATGCCCCAGTGCCAGTGTCATCAGCAGAAAGGCAAGTCTCCACATCACTGCTGACACATGATATGTATCTATGTATTATTATATTTGTATTTCCACTGGTAAACACTCTTGATGGCCACACTTCAACCTTCAGATCAATAGGTTTCAGGACTGGCACATTTGAAACTGAAAGGGAAGTAGAAGGATTCCACTTTACATTGAATTTCTGAACTTGTCAAACGCTGTTGACATTCAACACATTTTTGTTTGTACTTTCAGAGAACATCCCACACTACAAACCTCAGTCTCATTGCTAAGAAACCTGGCCCAGACTGGAATCACAGTATGTAAATCCTAAAACTATCCTTGATGG
>KN486285.1:0-29564 GCA_000787095.1 Periophthalmodon schlosseri | reverse complement strand
TGAGCCAGGTCAGCACATACCCGACCTGTCCCGCCCGCCCCCGCGCCCCCCTTCTACCTCATCCCAACCAGCAACCAGCTTAGACTAGTCTTCCTGTTCTCTGCACCACACCCCCTTCGTCTCCAATCCCCACTCAGACTGATGGCCTTGTCCCACTGACAGCTGCGCTCCACTCAAATACCCCCCGTCCTCCAGTACACACAAACACACACGAGCTTCAGTCACATTCTCCTCGGCTCCGGGAAACACACAGTGATAAATAGCTCTGATCCACCCACTATTTTTGCGTCTCAGATTTGCACAGGGGAAGTCGTGGGTTGTTTAGGAGACAGGGAAAGCTAATAATCCTAATGTCAGTGCGTATTTAGGGCCATTATGTGATTGACTAGCATCGAGGATAGTTGTCATGGGCACCGGTGCTTGTGTTTTGTGTACCAACATACCAGAGAGGCGGCGAGAACGTTTGGATACACACCCAGGAAACACAAGACCCCTGCCCTTCACATCTGAGCCTCAGTCAGGTGACTGAAATATGGCTGACATTTTGAGCGCTATCTTTGTCGCCACAGACAAACTGTATCTTGTTGCCAAGTCATTTGAAGTCTATGAAAGTCACATGACCTACACCAAATGAGGAAACACAATCTGTACCTAGGCAGATTTTTTGAAACCAATCACTGAAATCAAGAATATTATGGTGTGGCATATTTAGTGTTAATATTTAGAATAGCAAAAATAGATGATGTCACTATGCCAGACTGTTTTGTCTTTGTCTGGTAAAAATGTGCAATGTTGAAACAACTGGAAAAATACTGCAAATTTACCAATTTAATTACGTCACTATATATATTATCATAATCAATACACTGCCATGTGTTTATCACTGTAAGTGTGGACTGTTGCAAAGGGATGCACCGATACGATACTACTATCAAATAATGGCGGCGACCCATGAAAATTTGCTGGATCAGGTATCAGCTCCAAAATATCGGTCCTATAAACTGATGTAATAATTTATTACTGGCCGTAGTTGGTCCAGAAAGTGTCATAATGTTTGAGCTTTTAATACAAAGTTGTTCTGTAGTTACTTGAGGCATAAATAACAGCTACATAATACATTTTGTCATACAATAGTTTTTGTTTTTAGGAAAATAAAGTCTATTTTTAGTCACTCTCCTGGGATCGGTTGATATCAAGTATCGACAGATACTTAAAGCCATAGTATCGGAATCAGTATCTGAACTAAAAAAAGCTGGATCGGTTCATCTCTACTATTGCATTTGTCACTCACCAGAGATTGAGAGAGTCTATATTTGTACTGACACATGAAAACAGTACTGAAAATCTACTGTAAATATGGTCAACAAACCAGACACAGAAGTGAAGTCATTATCGATTACTCTACTGTAAAATTCAATATAAATCAAATCTGTTTTTTTTCTACTACTACCTGATGCACCCACAATGCCACCAACTCAAAAAATATACACTTTACTTATTGCAGGCTCCATATAATTTAGCCCAGTGTTAATCCATGGTCAGTGATAATGCTCCAGTACACGGTGACACAGATCTGTTCCTCTTCACTGTGAACTCACAGTGAGATCACTGAGTTCAGCTGAAAGTGCATTAGTGAAATGAGGCTTTCTGTGTGTTTAAATCAGGCTGTGAAGTGGTGTGTGGTTCGTACATGTCTGTGTGCTTGTGTTAGTGACACATGTACTTACTGGAGTGAAACGCTTTAATAGGATTGTACTGTTTCTGCTGAGTCAGTCAATGTGAGTCAGTAAATGTCCAGTGATGTGAAGCGCTGGATTCATCACCAGTACTTTTGGGTTTGTCTGTGTATATTTCATTTTATTTATTTATTCAACAGGACACTGTACAGTCGCATAATGCCAGAGCGCAAATATATTAGTACCAGTTTCTCGCTCAGGAAGCTAATTTCCGTCTGAAGTCCTTAAAAAGAAAGAGAGGAGGGGAAGGGGGCATAGTGTAATATTTACTGTATACATTATGTTAGTCTCACTGGGAGGAGACCCCGGGGAAGGGCACGTTGGAGGGACTATTATCTCTTGGCAGACCTGGTAACGCCCACTGGAGAAGCTGGAGGAAGTGTCTGGGGTGAGGGCAGTCTGACAGTCCCTGCTTAGACTGCTGCCCCCGCGACCCGGCCCTGGATAAGCAGAAGAAAATGGATGAATAGATTATATTAGTCCAGCAGCAGCAGCAGTAGCTTCAGGTTAAATGCATTACGATCTGTAAAATATCAAGTCTAGTAGGGACAGTAAACATGTATAAAAGTAATGTTATAAAGGCACATACAGAACAGTACAGTAGCTGAGATTCTAGCTCCTACAGATGAATGTTGTCGTTGTGTCCTTGGGCAAGACACTTAACCCACCTCGCCCCCAGTGTTTGCGTGCACTGGTGTATGAAAGTGTGTGTGAATATGGGTGAATGGTTCCTTGATGTAAAGCGCTTTGAGTGACTTGAAGGTGGAAAAGCGCTGTACAAAAATGTGACCATTTACAATTTCAACAGTTGATAAAATACAAATATGTTTTTATATATACAGTACACACTTACTGCCTGTACAAAAAATAACTAATCAAAGAAGATTCTCCCATTGAATAATAATAACAACATTTCAGCCATGTTACAAAGTGGATTTTGCCAACACACTTTCTCACTCAGTAATAATAATACTCTGTCATGTTATTATGGCTTCAGTGGCTTGTATAATACAGGTCAAAGATCACAGAGCCTAGTTACACCAACATCATTTAGTGCCAGTCAGTCCTAATGCTTCTTCTATCTCTGTTCACCTGTACATGCGTCTCTGCCAGTTAATTCTGCTACTGTAGCTCATTTGAGATCATGAACTGGACGATTCAAATCCTACTGAAACAAACTGACTTTTCTAATTTGATGATGCAGAATTCTATAAGGTCAGACTTTTTAATAAGAGTGAACAGTAAGAAAACCAGGATTGAGAGCACATAGGGTCTAAACCACTCCCTCCTCTGAGTCCGTAATGGTGGTTCTGCTCGTGAACACATCGGTCAGGATGTGTTTGGGGAGACAAGACTTTGACATAAGCTATAAGAATAAATGTATGGATATTTTCATTGTGTGTTTCTTTTTCGTTTTAATGACAGTTTTTTTATCATAACTGTTTTTCATTTCTTGATAAATACATTTCCGTGAAAGCACTTTCATGTTTAACGCACAGACCCTGCGTATTTAGGCTGAGTTCGTCTCTCAAACCGAAAACACTCCACCTTGTGATGTCATGTGGTAATACAGGAAGTGCTCCACTGTGTTTTTAAACCCTATACACCTTCACTAGAATCATTTGGATCATTTCAGCACTGGATTTCCAATCTCTACTTTTTAAACCCTATACACCTTCACTAGAATCATTTGGATCATTTCAGCACTGGAATTTCCAATCTCTACTGAACAAACGGTAAAAGGTAGCTGTTAACTTAAAAAACTACCGCTTCATGACATCACAAGGTGGAACAGAGCATTTTGAGTTTTGGAGATGTAGACAGACTAATAGAGGAGGGTTGCTCAAACATGTGTGAATGAAACAAAACACAACTCCAGGTATGTTTTTGAGGAGGTATCAGGATTATAACATGGCTTAAAGAGTCAATTTTGTGTAATATAGGACCTTTAAGAGAATTAAGTTCAACTGTATGTCCAGGAATGACCATTTTTAGTAATTATAAATAAGTCATGACCACGCCTCCTGACTGTGTGGCCTCTCTGGAATGCCCTCTTTTCACTCCTCCTTGAAAGGCTGCCATTTTCAGCCATTTCTAAATCCGAGCATCCATACTTCTGAGTGTCCGAGGGGTGTCCTACATACCCTTTATGACTCTGCAGAAACATGACACCCCTTTGAGCTTTTGGCCTTTCCCCGTGTCTGTGTGTTCGTACGTGCGCGTGTGGGGGCGCGTGCGCGTGCGTGTAAAAGTGTCATCAGTTAGTACGTGCCCGTTGTATCGTGTTGGCAACTTGACCGGCGACAGGGTGGGCTATACGGAGGCGGCGTGCACCTCCTTGTTGTGTTCTCCTCTGGCCGTGGCACAGGAAAGAGCTGGAAGCATCAGTGGGAAAAAAAAAATTAAGAAGGGGTTTTTAAGTTAGGATTAGGTTGGAAACAAGAGTGCGTTAAAGATCAGGTAAAGAAGTTTGAGGAGTGGGACGAGGCGGGAGGCAGGATGGAGGAAGAAGAGGATGAGGTGAATCAGTGTTGTTGGTTTGTCTGCTTAGTCTGTCTATTTTTCTGTTTGTGGCTTAAGAAATAACACACCGCATGTACTAATGAGTTTATTGAACTAATGCAATTTTGCTAGAAATTTTCACAAAGTTCTATATCTTCTGCTGTATTTTTTTTTTTTAATTTTCTTACACAGACGTCTTGGTGATATGGTTGGTTAATGTGGTAACAGACATGAAGCCACATATTTAAACAGCATTATGTAATGTAGTTCCTCATATGATCACAAGTTCTGTGTAGATTTTGTTTTATGCTATTGAAAAGAAATAAAAATGGATTTCAGTATTAATTTCATAACATAAAGAAGCTAGACCTTTACTCAATGCAATTTAACTTAGTCATATTTCTTCCTCCAAAATTTGTTTAGAAATGAGTGGATTATAACTTCGATTATGTCTTGCTTGACACTTGCAGGACTGTACACGAAGATTTGATAACTTATTTATAGAATTTATTTATAATTCCTGACTGCATATGTTTCTCTGTATCCCTCTAGAATGGATTAAATGCTCTACACCTGGCAGCGAAAGAGGGACACATGGATTTAGTGGAAGAGCTATTGGACAGGGGAGCACAGGTTGACTCTTCCACTAAGGTAACCACGCCTCTACCTGCGTTTCTAAATGAGGTCAGAACTACATCCGTGTTTGAAAATGTAAGAAACAGCCATGAGCGACAACTGGCCGGCCCAAAAGAGGATGGGGAGATGACAGCAGAGGAACTGGGTTGAGTTTGAGTAAGATGCATCGGTATCAAATGTACAGTCCCGTATACGTCGGACTGAAATCCTATTCTGTCTATGAAACTTAAACCCAAGACGTCCACTCGCGTTCCTCAGTGTGTGACAACGACTTGAGATGGTGGAATCCACAGTAAAATGAACCACAGTATATAATGCCGTAATTCTCATAGTTTAAATGCATAAACGATGGCTAAACGCTTTTGTTAATATTACTTGCAGAGTTTAAAGGCACCCACTGTTTACACCCGATTGCATCATGACAGGAAAGACCGAGAACATTAATGGCTTGGCAGGGAGAGCGTTATATGACACCCAAAACTCTTCAAGATTAACAGCTACCAGGAAACAGCTGGCAATATACCAATCACTCTGTCCTTGGAAATACATAAAGACAAGGACCAACTTTCACTCACAAATTGAAAGTTTAGTCCACATGTCTTTCTTTTCTTCGATATTTGCAGAAGGGGAACACTGCACTCCACATTGCGTCTTTAGCTGGACAGAAGACGGTGGTGAGGCTCTTGGTCAAACGAGGGGCCAATGTGAACTCTCAGTCACAGGTGGGAGCACATTTATTAACTCATTTGCTTGTGAGAAATTCATGAGTGAGTGAACTAAGAAGTTGTCTTGAATCAAAGAGCCAAGACATTGATTTATTGAGCGTCGTCTTGCCCTACGCTCTGTCAGTGTCAGAACATACTAGGGATGGAACGGTAAACAATAATATCGTTTATTGTGATAAAAAGGTCAACAATAATCGTTCATGGGACATTTTATATAATCGTGAGAAACACCAACAAAGATAATCGTCATTACATCACCAGAATGTGCAGAAAAAAAAACCCTACTTATCCACAGGGGAGTCGACAGAGGGGGACAAAGGGGTCTGTTGTCCCCCCAGAATTGGCCTCTTTTCCTATTAATTTGTATTAGAGGGGGGCCCGTGTGAGACTTCTTGCCCAAGGACCCCCGTATTTCAGTTGACGGCCCTGCTCATCCAGAATATTCTCCGGTAGATTGTAGTTGTTTTCACTGATGACAAAGTGCAATACTTTAACAATTCTTTAAACATGGAACTTATTCATAAGATTAAAGTTATAATTATTCATATCCATTGTATTTTAAACTGTCAGCAACTTTAATAATTATCGTGATATAATCATTAATCGCAATTATTTTGGCCATGATAATCGTGGCACTAAATTTCAATATCGTCCCATGCCTAGTACATACAGCATATTTATACCACACAGATAAGAATTAGATGAACCAGAAACCAGTTTAGACCCGTTAAAGGAGCACGAGGCCAAAACACTTGGGACATAGAATAAGCAGTTTGTCTAATACGCATCAGACAGTGGACAACAGAGCATGATGTACTGGATCTCAAGGTCAAATGGAGAAGGTATAGTTGAAAGAGTTAAGAAACTGTAACTAAGAGGTCTGCTTACCAGTACCCATCTCATACACAAGTACAGAACAGTATCTTATGAAAAGATTAATGCGTTAGGCCTGTCACAGTTATTACTATATTAACTTATCGTTCAGTAAATGAAAGCTGGAACAATATATTTTAGGGCCAAACTTTTATAATGTGTATATTTTTGTTGTAATAGTGGGGACGTTTCTGCTATTTTTCAAACCTCCAGGACTAATTATTGGCAAACTCAGTTATTTATTAGTTTCAGCTCAGGCCTTTTAATGAGACTGTATAATCCTGCATTACTGTTATTGTTCAGAGGCATAAAATAGTTTAAATATTATCGTTTATCTCAGTATATCTCCACAGAGATATATCGTGATTCAAAATGTGTTATCAGGCTTATAATGCGTGTCTCTGGCTTGTTGCGTGTTCAGAATGGCTTCACTCCGCTCTACATGGCAGCACAGGAGAATCATTTGGAAGTGGTGAGATATTTGCTAGAAAATGACGGAAACCAAAGCATAGCGACCGAGGTACGTTGATCCTTTTGTATTTATAATTGTAAATATTAAAAAAACGAATATATAAATGTTCCTCTTTTCTGTTGTAGGATGGCTTCACTCCTCTGGCCATTGCGCTGCAGCAGGGACATAACTCTGTGGTGTCTCTGCTGTTGGAGCATGACACAAAGGGAAAGGTCCGGCTGCCGGCTTTACACATCGCGGCTCGCAAAGACGACACCAAGTCAGCGGCGCTTCTGCTCCAGAACGACCACAACGCTGACGTCCAGTCCAAGGTAGGGAGAGGGTTAAAATAAAAAACATTTTTAAAAATCAACAAAAAACATAAAGTAAAGACATTGCCAGTGTAAACAGACTCTGCATCCCTCAGTTCAATTTGAAAAAGTATTATTATTATTGTTAATTTATTTAAAAAGGGACCATGGACAATTAGAATATAAATGTTGCCTTGGGCTCATTTACATCTGCAGTCCCCTGGAAAAGAGCAACCCACAAACATTTGACAAAACACAAACAAGTGACAATGGGTTGAAAACACAAAAAGTAAACATGCATTAAAAACTCTCAGAACCTTCCACATACAGACACACACACACACACACATTCATACATACAGAGCCAGAACCATTGGAGCACAGAACCTAAAGAGATGAATGGTTAGTTTTTCATTCTCTTTAAGTGCTTTTTAAGTTCAATCTTAAAACCTTTGATTGTACTGAAATATCTTGCAACATGTCGTTCAAGAAGCTCAAAGGGAATAAGACGGTGGTAATAAATGCCTGGCAAATCCAGAATCATATCTCTCTGTGTTTTTTATACAGATTGATATCAGTCTGGTCCCCACGTCCTCCGTTGAGTCTCGAGCCTGGTCAAACGTAATCGTGCAATCAGATCTGTTTTTTCAGTGACACATGTGAAACGAAGGAGCTCATTGGTCACCTATGATTAACAAATAAAATCAAATTTACTCACCTCAGATTAACAGAGTTTAGTGCTTCGCTCACTGACTCACTGATTGAAATTCGCAATGTTTTGTTGTTTTCCAATACGGATGGACCATGCGTGTCCCCGATTGGCTAATCCACCTGTCAATCACGCCTATTTGAAAACGGGTGATTCACCGGTGTCCAGACTCACATCTTCATGAAGTAGTGAAGAAGTGTGTATTCTGGATCTCAGGCAAAACAAATGCACAAAAATGCTCATAAATAAATAAAAACGTGGGGATTTTATTATTAAATCTTGTAAAAAAAAGTCAAGTTCAAGACAGTGGATATTCACAGTACATTCAAGTTCTATTGGTAGTTTTTAGCCTTGACGTCGTGTGTTGTTGTGAAAGCCTCTTCCCTAACTCCCACGTTCCTCCTGTCCCTCCTCTCTCTACGCTTCCCTAACCAGATGATGGTCAATAGAACCACAGAGGTATCCTCCTATTACCCCTCTTACTTATGTCTGACCATCCCTTTCAGCTCATGTGCTCTGTTCTTCCTCTGATCTGACGGGAAGCTTTGCATGCTACAACACACTACTCCATGCATGCAAACAAATATATACACAAACCTGCATGGCTAACATTATAAATGTGCTAAATGTGTTTATTTTAGATCTGTTGATTGATTTATTGCTCAACATAATTAATACTGAAGCATTTTAGTAATAATTCTGCTATAGATTATATACATTCACTTCATTTCTTTATGAAGCAGAGTTAAAGGGCCCATATAGCGCTGTTTTCTGATCTCTGTCATAATGTTGTTTCCTCATCACAAACAGACCTGAAGTTGTGTTTTGTTTCATTCACACATGTTTAACACACAAACCCTGCTTATTTAGGCTGAGTTCTTCTCTCAGACTGAAAACACTCTGTTAAACCTTGTGATGTCATGTGGTAATACAGGAAGTGCTCCACTGTGTTTTTAAACTCCAACCTTCACTAGAATCATTTGGATCATTTAAGCCCTGGCATTGCTAATTTCTACTGGACAAAAGGTAAAATGTAGCTGTTAACTTGAAAACTACCAATACATGACATCACAAGGTGGAACAGAGCATTTTGAACTTTGGAGATGTAAACAGAATAATAAAGGGTTATTCAAACATGTGTGAATGAAACAAAACACAACTCCAGGTATGTTTTTGATGAGGTAACAACATTATAACATGGCTTAAAGCTCACAAGAATCAATTTTGTGTAATATAAGACCTTTAAGTTGTAAACAGTAGATATATTACATTGATATGATTTGATGTTTAAGTTAACTTATAATTGTTTCTTAATTAAATTGCACCATGTCTCACAGAATGGGAAGGTAAGAAGTGACACACCGCTGTGTAATGTAGTCTATTCATCTTAAATTTAAGGATGTACACATAATGCACAGCCTTATGTGTATTACTGATTGGTTTATTATTTATTTCATGTTTTTATTATTTATTTTAATGCCACTTAGATATTTAATTATTTTTTCATGTGGAATACTGTTTCTGGTGTGCATGAATGTGTATGTTGCATGTGCTAATTTAGAGCATGCTTAAACTAATCTTCTGATTCTTTTGCATTACTTTTTATTTCTTGCATCTGCTTGATAGTGTTTTTTGAATTGTCATTTCTCTCTACTAGTTTTATGGCCATTGGGATCCTCATGTCTCTCTCTCCTTCCTTCTTATGGTGTGATTGCCTGCTGTTTCCCTGTGTGTCTCTAACAGAGTGGTTTCACTCCTCTGCACATCGCCGCTCACTACGGTAATGTGAATGTCTCCACCTTGTTGCTGAACAGAGGAGCTGCTGTGGACTTCACAGCCAGGGTACAGCATTGTCCTCTCCTCCTCTTGAATGCTCTCTCCTTGACTTAAGCATAACATTGCCAGCATGACTTTGACAAGTTAGTAGTAGTTACATTTCCCCTCCTACAACAACACGCCTTGTTATAAACTGGTATCTTTTCCCAAGTCTGGGTCAGATATAACATGGTGCACCTTCAAAGACATAACCTTTTCACAAATGTCAAAAGTAACTCACTTTAAAATACAGTAAATGACACAGGATTCATTTATGTTCTCATCATTAGAATGGAATTACTCCTCTTCATGTGGCTTCCAAACGCGGGAACACCAACATGGTGGCTTTACTACTGGACAGAGGGGCTCAGATTGATGCCAAAACTAGAGTAAGTTGCTTTTTGTATGATTATTACAATGTATTTGATGCATTATATGTAATCATATTATGTCATATGTTTCCCTGTGTGTTTTGTATTTCAGGATGGCCTGACGCCGCTTCACTGTGCAGCAAGAAGTGGGCATGACCCAGCAGTGGAGATCCTTTTGGAGAGAGGGGCGCCCATCCTCGCAAGAACCAAGGTACTATCAGAGGATCAGTAGGACTTTGCTTCACCAGCAAAATAGAAAAATCATTTTGAAATCAAAAAGCAGACAGTTTATTGAAGGCTTTACATAAACAGTTCTTAAAGGGCCCATATTACTGATCTATGTTATAATGTTGTTTCCTCATCTCAAACATAGAGGAGTTGTGTTTTTTGTTTCATTCACACGTGAAACACTTCCACCTTGTGATGTCATGTGGTAATACAGGTACCGTGCTCCACTGTGTTTTTAAACTCCACACACCTTCACTAGAATCATTTGGATCATTTCAGCCCTGGAATTGCCAATCTCTACTGAACTAAAGGTAAAGGGTAGCTATTAACTTGAAAACTACCACTTCATGACATCACAAGGTGGAACAGAGCATTTTGAGCATTTGGAGATGCAGACAGACTAATAATACAGGGTTACTCAAACATGTGTGAACGAAACATGATTCCGGTATGTTTTTAATGAGGTAACAACATTATAACATGGCTTAAAGCTCAAAAGAGTCAATTTTGTGTAATACAGGACCTTTAAATACATATCTTTTTTGCATAATTCATATGTTTATTGTTCTCCCCACAGAATGGACTGTCTCCTCTTCACATGTCAGCCCAGGGAGACCACGTAGAGTGCGTGAAGCTACTGCTGCAACACAAGGCGCCTGTTGATGATGTCACACTGGACTACCTCACAGCTCTACATGTCGCCGCTCACTGTGGCCACTACAGAGTCACCAAGCTCCTGCTGGACAAGAAGGCCAATCCCAATGCAAGAGCTTTGGTAAGTGCAGACAGTTCAAATTTGTCATAAGATATTTTATAATAATCTATTTATATTGCACCGTTAAAAAAATAAGAGTATCCAAAGTGCTCCACAACAAAGTACAAAACACAATACACACCCAGAAGATAAAATACCAAATGTAAAAATACAAAGAAAGATGCACACGTGAAAATACAAGACAATTCATAAAAAGGCCTTTGAAGAAGTGATTTAAAAGATGATACTATGGTGCAAGCCTTATCTCCTCAGGTAGGTCAATCCAAAGCCGAGGCGAATGGACTGAGAAGGCTCGATGACCCTTTGTCCGGAGCCTCGATTTTGGAACAGCTTACAGGGACATTGTAGTCCAAATTCATCTTGTATATTGCAAAAACTGGACTGTCTATATGTGGTTATTCATACTGAGAGTTTTACACTGTAATGTTACACTTACCTGTACCTGTGTTTAATTTTGTAATCAACAGAATGGTTTCACTCCTCTTCACATCGCTTGCAAGAAAAACAGAGTCAAAGTAATGGAGCTGCTGGTCAAGTATGGGGCCTCCATCCAGGCAATAACTGAGGTAAAACATTTTAAAATGGCCCTACTGTATCAATATGTTTGCAGGTTTGATAGTTATATTTTTGTTATCTTTCGTTTCTAGTCTGGTTTGACTCCCATTCATGTAGCTGCCTTCATGGGCCACCTCAACATTGTTCTGCTGCTGCTGCAAAATGGAGCTTCACCTGATATCCGTAACATTGTAAGTACAACTTTGTCCAAACACACTTCTGAGGGCAGATGTTGTTGGGCTGAGTGCAATCATTATAATAAAGAGAATAGAAAGGTTCACTTCATCTCTGTTTGTTAATCAGCGGGGTGAAACTGCACTTCACATGGCAGCACGAGCCGGTCAGATGGAAGTTGTTCGCTGTTTGCTCAGGAACGGTGCATTTGTAGATGCTATGGCCAGGGTAAGATTTAATACTGTGCTTTATTACAGGAGGAGAATACATTTTATGGCATATGTTTAATTTTGAATGTATAAATAAATTAATCTGATTTAATCCTCTCACAATCTTCATCTAGGAGGACCAAACTCCCCTGCACATTGCCTCCCGTTTAGGAAAAACAGATATTGTGCAGCTCCTGTTGCAGCACATGGCTCATCCAGATGCTGCGACCACCAACGGTTACACTCCGCTCCACATCTCAGCCCGAGAGGGGCAGGTGGAGACTGCAGCTGTGCTCCTGGAGGCAGGGGCCTCACACTCTCTGGCCACTAAGGTCAAAACTAGATGTTAAATGAAATACTCATTTTAATCTTCTCATGAACTTTGTTCTCAGTATGTGTTTGCTTAGTAGACTCAAGTGAGTTGTATTTTCTATTTATAGAAAGGATTTACCCCTTTACATGTAGCAGCTAAATATGGAAGCCTTGATGTAGCAAAACTGCTTCTTCAAAAGAAAGCTGTCCCTGATGACATAGGAAAGGTGAGATGGAAACAAAAACAAATGTTTTTATGCTTATATTCTATATGCTCAGGTTGTTTATATTGTTCAAAGATGACCAAGAAAAATCTTTATGTATTGCTTTTTCAGAATGGTCTATCCCCACTTCACGTGGCTGCCCATTATGACAATCAGGAAGTGGCTCTGCTGCTGCTTGATAAAGGTGCATCCCCTCATGTCACTGCAAAGGTAGGACTTCAGGCTTGGACAATAAACTGTGTAAATCATGTCAACCTTTTAAACAATGCTTCTTTTTCTTGTCCAGAATGGCTACACCCCTCTGCACATTGCTGCTAAAAAGAACCAAACCAATCTAGCACTTTCCCTGCTGCAGTATGGAGCAGAGACCAATGCACTGACTAAACAGGGAGTCAGTCCTCTACACCTCGCAGCTCAGGAAGGACATGCCGAAATGGCCGCTCTGCTGCTGGGTAAAGGAGCACATGTCAATGCAGCAACCAAGGTACACATATAAACTACAAAGTATATTCTATGAAGAACAGATGGATCAACGTTTTTAATCCTTTGGTTACAGACTGGCCTGACTCCTCTACATCTCACCGCCCAAGAGGACAGAGTAAATGCGGCTGAAGTACTGGCCAAACATGACGCTAACTTAGATCAGCAAACAAAGGTACCACGCAGCTTTGCCAAACACTATTATGCGTATCAACAATACTTCAATGTGCTCTAACTTCTTTTGTAGCTTGGATACACTCCTCTTATTGTGGCTTGCCATTATGGGAACGCCAAGATGGTGAGCTTTCTGTTGCAACAAGGAGCCAATGTCAATGCCAAAACAAAGGTAACCATAGAACAGTCGGCATAAAACTTCAACATTTGCTCATTTATGGTGTCAATTTCTAATCAATGTTTATTTATGTATTTATTTTTATTTTTTAGAGTGGATACACACCTCTGCACCAGGCAGCACAGCAGGGGAACACACACATCATAAATGTTTTGTTGCAACATGGGGCCAAACCAAACGCTACAACAGTGGTAAGAGGAAAAAATAGCGCTGTTTTAGATTCTATAACATTAAAAATATGTATTTTTTTCTTAGAATGGGAACACTGCTTTGTCCATTGCTAAACGCCTGGGTTACATCTCTGTGGTTGATACTCTGAAAGTGGTGACAGAGGAGGTCATCACTACCACAACAGTAAGCTCAGAAACTAAAGTACACCGTTATGCTGTTATATTTCTTTACATACACAAAATATAGTTACTCATTTGTGATTTCATGACATTTCAGACCGTGACAGAGAAACACAAGCTGAATGTGCCGGAGACTATGACAGAAGACTTAGATGTATCAGATGAAGAGGGTGAGCCACAGCTTAAAAATATAATCAATCACCACCCACTGTTTTTATTGAATTTCAGTACAGTGCATTATGGGTAATGTAATTTTGAAAGGGGGGGTTTAAAGATGTATGTTTTATAGTTTTTAGGGTTGATGACGAGACTTTAACTGACGGGTCTGTAGAGGTGGAAGGTACAGCAAACGCCCCAGCACTTTGAGCTTGCTGTGGATTGTTTAATGACAAATGTGATTATGAATCTTAACGTATTCATAATGCATTTAAACTGTGATGAACATATTCAAAACTAATCATAACCATAGGCTGTATATATAAATGGACAAAGCTAACCTGCTAGCCGCCTCCAGTTCACTTTCTACTGGAAAACTGTCACCCTTCCCTCTGTAACTGCTGCTGTCAGGCTCGTCATTTTGGTCTTAAAATGTTCATATTAACGCGCTCTACGTGATCCTGGTATTTTTATTTCGCTGTTGTGTTCGTAAATCAAGATATTAACATTAATAACAAACAAATCAGGCGCCTTCTTTCCCTGAGGTTAGTCCCGCTAGCGTCAGCAACATGTTAGTTTGACAGCGCTCTTTCCGTGCTAAACCAGCGGTGCGGGTGGGAAGGGGCGTTACCTTCAACAGCCTTGCTCCACATTGGTTCTTTGGTTGCTGTGATACGTGTCACCGGAATTCCAAATATGGAACTCGGCTCCAAATTCGCTCCTCTAACTGCTCTAGTCTCGATGAGCTTCATTTGACTGGAGCCGAATGCTATGGTTGACGTCACACTCCCTTAGTCCACTTCTTTATACAGCCTATGGTCATAACTAACTTATAACTGTTGTAATACTTGCACACGCTTGAATTTCGACTTATCCACTATAATGTTTTTAGGTTGCACTGAGTGGATTGAAACAACTACAGGTGTACAACACTTTTGATATCATTTTGACTGTTCGATTTGCCAGGTGAGGACACAATGACCGGTGACGGAGGAGAATATCTGAGAGCGGAGGATCTCAGAGAGTTGGGAGATGATTCTTTACCGGGACATTATTTGGACGGGTTCAGCTACATGAGTCACAACCTGGACAGGTGTTTTTCAGTTTTAAAATAATATTAATGCAGACACACAAATATAAAATGCGTTTCTAACAGACATACTGCAATTCACAGCTTCCATCAGAAAGAAGGAGTTCTCATTGAAGATATGATTTCAAGCCACCAAGTACGTTCTAGTCCCTTATAGTCAGTATTTCACCACATTATTACAGGGCAAGTTCTTAATTCTATTTGTGCTACAAAGGTTTCAGCTCTGTCGAGAGAGGATAAAGAGTCGTTTCGTCTGAGCTGGGGGGCTGAACACCTCGATAATGTGGTGCTATCTTCCACACTGCTACACTCTGGGTATTTATGCTTAAGCCACGAATGCATTTACGAATATGTAAGATTATATCTATAAGTAAGACTCCATCATCCATGTGCTTTAGCTCTCCTTTCTGCTACTGTAGTGTGCTGTGTATTCTGTCCTGTGTCAGGTTCAACTCATCTCTTTTATTCTCTTCTCTCTGTTGTCTATTGTTGCCTTTGTGTCACTTGGCTGTCTTGTTGGTTGTGTGTGGGTTGATGTGTTCTGCTATAGCCACTCCACACCGTGTCTAGACCATGACAACAGCAGGTGAAACTTTTAAGTTTTGCATCTTTGTGTTATGTTTTGACCTTTGCATGCATGGTGCGCATTTGGTGTGAGATGATCTCTGTAGATACAATGATTTTAAAAAGCACTGTTCTCATGGTACAATTGGGTCTGTGCACAACAGCGCCTGGCAACCTCACTGTTAGCGTCACTACTTCCAGTCTAATTGTATCTGTAGGTTTTTGCAGAGTCATGCTAAAATGAATAAATATTTAAAGATGAGGCAGTGGACAGGGGGTGGATGTCGCTCACAACATGTTAAAAACTACACAAATAAAATGAATACTTCTCTGGAGGATTCTTTTATGTTTAGAAAGGGAAATGTTTGTGTCTCAGTGCTAATGCTAATGCTAATTTTGAGGAATTATAAATATTAAAACTAAGCCACAAACTGAAGTATTCTACATATAAAAATAATTGTGTAGTCTTTATTTTAACTAATTTAGTAGGTTATTTATTTTCTGTTCTCCAATTTTAATAAAAGTGACTGTTAGCTTTGAGACACAGTGAGCTAGCTAGCTAGCATGCTGCTGTGCACAGAGCCTATTATGGTCCAAAATATTGAGGCATGTGTCAAACCGTTCACTTGGATTTAAGGACTGTTAAGACAAGATTTGCATTGTGGTTATTTCAAAAACACATAAGATACACATTTCCTAATGCATTTATCCATGATTAAAATTACTAATAATACTACTAACTTGGATCTTTATTGTTGCTGACTTAAATATGTTGGTGCCATTTTCACAGCTTCCTGGTCAGTTTTATGGTTGATGCTAGAGGTGGGGCCATGCGTGGTTGCCGTCACAATGGGCTCCGTATTATTGTCCCACCAAGAAAGTGTTCTGCTCCTACAAGAGTGACCTGCAGGCTGGTCAAGAGACACCGCCTCGCCTCCATGCCTCCTATGGTAGAAGGAGAGGGTTTGGCTGGTCGTATAATTGAAGTGGGACCCACTGGAGCTCAGTTCTTGGGGTAAGTTGAAGATGCTGTAAGGGAATCTGTACTGTCTATTATATATAGTTCTGTGTGTTTATGTGTTTCTCTTGGCTCCATCTCTGTGCTGCGTATGGATCAGTAAACTGCATCTGCCCACTGCTCCACCCCCTCTCAATGAGGGTGAGAGCCTGGTCAGTCGCATCCTTCAGCTGGGTCCTCCAGGGACCAAGTTCCTCGGGTAGGGCCAAGGGTGGGGGCATCCTCTACCACAGAAGCTTGGTTATGTCATATTTTTCCCCTTTACCTTTTTTTAACATCTTGAGTTCATAATTTCTATTGCATCATTTTGACTGTCAGGCTCCCACTGGATTGTTTGCGTTGACATAGTGGGTTTTAGATTTGCCGACAGCAACGAGATTTGATGGCTACTTTTTCACACTTTCACTTTTTCAACATGTTCAAAAACATATGATGCAAAGATTATTGTTTTTTGTTTTTGATGAGTCACACATATCAGTTCAGCTATAAATACTTTTGTCAGATTGTTGTGGTTATATTTATTTGTTCTTTGTTTGTTGTTTTGCATGAACCTGTTTATGATTGACTTTTTATGTTTTTCATGCCATTATTTCCATTGTATTTGTAAATCTAAATAATCTAAATGGAATTTTCTGCACGTGATTAATACATTGTTTTGTAATTGTTGTTGTTTTAGGCCTGTGATTGTAGAGATCCCCCATTTTGCAGCACTGCGAGGCACGGAGCGAGAGCTTGTCATCTTGAGGAGTGAGACAGGAGAAAACTGGAGGGAACACCACTGTGATTTCACTGAGGAGGAACTAAACCAGATACTTAATGGCATGGATGAAAGTATGTATGCTGTTTAGAGTTGTTCAGTGTTGTCATAGAAAATGTTGACAATAGGCCTGTCACAATAACTCATTTTGAAGTGCAATATATTGCTGAGGTAAATATAGTCGATAAACGATAAAATTGAAACCAAAACATAAAGCAAAATTATCGCTCAAAAACTATTGTAAACATACAATATTGTTAAAAAACATGAGCTGCAATAAATAAATGACAGAATGCAACTGTTAAGTAGTTTGTTTGTGTCTATAAAGAGTCATAGAAGTTCATAGAAGTCCTTCTACAGCTCAAATCTCATCGTAGAAGAATAACCCAAATTTTCCCCTAGTGCAAAGAAAATATACCCATGATAAATATTGACTCACAAAAGCTACTGTTCCATCTGTCATGTATTGAACGATAAGTCAATATAGTCATTATCGTGACAGGCCTAGTTGATGATTGGTTTACACTGTGAATGTTGACATTTGCAGAGCTTGATTCTCCTGAAGAACTTGAGAAGAAAAGAATATGCCGTATCATCACACGAGACTTTCCCCAGTACTTTGCAGTGGTGTCCCGTGTAAAGCAAGACAGCCATCTGATTGGTCCAGAGGGAGGGGTCCTCAGCAGCACCCTGGTGCCTCAGGTCCAGGCTGTGTTCCCCGAGGGAGCACTCACCAAAAAGATAAGAGTGGGTCTCCAGGTACGGAAGACTAGATAACAATGAAAATAATTTTTTAAGACGGTGCAGAGTACTTATATACTTACTTATATATTGTTGTTTTTTGTTACAGGCCCAGCCAATTGATGTTGACACAGTGAGAAAATGCCTTGGTAATAAAGCAATATTTAGTCCAATTGTAACATTAGAGCCAAGACGAAGAAAGTTCCACAAACCTATTACGATGACAATCCCCATTCCCAAGCACTCCAACAGTGAGGATCAAAACACAGCCTTCAGTGGAGAGACACCAACTTTAAGATTACTTTGCAGTATTACGGGTAGGTAATACATTATGGTAAATCAGACTACCTTAATATTTGCTTAATACTAGTTTAATACTAACTTTTATTATTTTTTATTTCATTGTCCTTGTTTCAGGTGGAACAACTCCAGCTCAGTGGGAGGACATTACAGGATCTACACCTCTAACTTTTGTTAACCAATGTGTTTCCTTTACTACAAATGTATCAGCAAGGTAAGTCTATATAACACTTATCCAATAATAAATGACAAGTCCATTCAATAACTTTATTATGTTTATTTTATGTTTCCAGGTTCTGGCTTATTGACTGCAGACAAACTCAAGAATCAGTTAGCTTCGGCACACAGCTTTACAGAGAGATCATTTGTGTGCCCTACATGGCCAAGTTTGTTATCTTTGCCAAGACGTTAGACCCTATTGAGGCCCGACTGCGCTGCTTCTGTATGACTGACGACAAGATGGACAAGACGTTGGAGCAGCAAGAGAACTTCACAGAGGTTGCACGCAGCAGAGATGTTGAGGTATATTTTGAGGATAAGTGTTTTTGTAAAAAAAAAAAAATCAAATGATAACACAATTTGAAATGTTACACTTGATTTTTATTGAATTATCTTTATGATCAAAACTTGCTTTTTTTTTACAGGTACTGGAGGGAAAACCTATCTTTGCTGACTGCTTTGGAAACCTAGTTCCTCTGACCAAGAGTGGACAGCATCATGTTTTCAGCTTCTTTGCCTTCAAGGAGAACAGATTAGCCCTCTTCATAAAAGTATGCGTCATACTCAGATTTAATAAATTAATAATAAATAATAAATAAATAAAAGCTGCCAAACTGCACCTTCCAAACACCACGTATCACTCACGCACAGACCACATTGATAAAAACTGACATTTATGAAGCCTTTTTATTAAAATGTTTATTATTTGTCATTTTATTGAACAGATTCGAGACACTTCACAAGAGCCATGTGGACGTCTGTCTTTTACAAAGGAACCACGCACCTATCGCAGTCTTAATCACAATGCTATTTGCAACCTCAATATCACTCTACCAACATATTCAAAGGTCGGTCTCAATCTAAAGTTTTGTTTCTGTTTTGCTTCTGAAGTAATAATCTTTCCTTCTTTTATAGGAATCTGATTCAGACCAAGATGCAGATGATGAGGTAAAAATTGACTAGATAATTTATGTATTTTAAATTTCAAGAATATTGAAGATTATTATAATGTCTGTTTACAGAGTGAAAAGAGTGAAAAGAAATGTAAGTATACTCGTATACATTGACAGTTTTGAAATTGTATAATAAAATGTGTATTTCATTATTTATTTTATAAAATGAATCATATTGTACATTTGTGCTAATATGTAAAGTTTGTATATTTTAATGTATTCAATAATGATTTAATTAAATCGTTATGATTATAACTTGAAATTTGCATGCATGGAAACACATTTTTAATTTAAATTTAAAGAAGACATATCATGCTTTTTCAGGTACTTAGGATTGAATTATATTGAATTATAAGATAAGCAGATGTTGATTTTACATTTTGTATATTGTAAATACCAATTTTAGGGGTATTTCATCATGTATGGAGTCCAAATTTGAACTAAGTACAGGGATTCGGGTGGGGATGGTGGTAGGTGAAAACAGAAATTTTCTGGGCACTCAAGCCTGAAATGCATGACAAAACAGGATTACTCAATCATGCATGAATTTATCAAATTACAAATTTGAGTAACCTTATGGTGAGAGAGCACCAAGGTTAAAAGCTCATTAAAGTTTATTTTGCATAATATGTCTTCTTTAAGATGTCTGTCTGCATTGCTTTGCATCCTCATTCCTTGCTCTTAAAACTATCCTCCTTCTTTTCTTTATTAATGAATGCAGACTACAACTAGCTGCTTATTATAATTATTATTTGTATCTTTATTATTTATATAATTTGTATTACATTTATTTATATTTTGTTCATGCTATGTTCATCCATCTACATCAGTGGGAAGGTGACCCATTCTGAACTGGAACATTCATACATTTAGTACACTTCAGTACCCAACAATATGTAAAAGTGAATAAATATACACACATACATAAAGGTAATTTTAATTCAGTACACTATCAAAAACGTCCTGATTTTGTTAAATTATGTACTTCTTTTATTCAATTTGATTTCTAATTCCAGTATTATTTGGTGAAAAGACATGAATTGTCATGTCCAGAACAATCTTGAGAATTTCTGTTGGTTTATTTGTTTTCAATGTTTGTTTGTTATCAGTGTTTATCTTTAAGTCATCCAAAATAAGATTATTCTTCTTGGCTCTGTTGAACCTGTTTTGTTTTTTCTACCTTTGCTTGTGCTGCTCTACTTCTTTCTTCCTTCTCTGGATCACCATTTCATCTCCCCTTTGGCCTTGCCTCAAAGACTGTTTTTCCTCTTTCTGCTCTTACAAATGAAGATGGACCTGATGTCAATGTTTTGATCACAGTTTCTTGTGTCTCTCTTCTCCCGCTTGATTTGTCCCCTTGGTTTTTATCTTTTTTGTTGAAGTTTTTCTGTTGAAAGATGATGAATCTGAGTCAACAGAGACATTCTCCTTAAGAGTTGGACAGACTCTCGATCCTGCAACGCTTGCAAGCCCTGACCTTCTCTCTGACATGTCAGACATAAGAATGTCCACCATACCTACTGACCCCACAGAGTTATTAAGTGTTGACAGAGTTGGAGCTAGAGCATCAGCGGATGATCTGTTAGTCGTTGTGGAACAGTCCAGACTGAAACCAGAAACAACCCAATTTTACATTTCTAAATTTCATGATCAAGATAAAACTACTTTAGTGTCTCAAATAGCTTCCAATGAAGTGCAAAGTGACCAAGTGGGAGCCTTAAGTGAGGAAAACACAGAAAGTATCATTAACAGTATCCCCTCTGTGGAACTGAAGTCCGTATCAAGATGTGCCTCTCAAGATGATCTTCACGAAAGTTCTTGTAAAGATGTCATAGTAACATCTGATGGCAAGCGGCGGCCACCCGATATCAAGAAACCTATTCGCAAAAAACTTCGTGAGAGAGAGCGATCTGGATGCAGTAGCTCAGAGGGAGAGTTAGAGCGTGTGAGCTCAGTGGAGTCATTAGACGGTGACAGTGTGCTTCAAGTGCCTGCTGTCCTACCAACCTCAGACGCAGAGCCACCTGTTTCGCCTCTTATTGTTGAAACATCTATTGGGCCTATAAGTGAGAGAGTTAAGGCTTTACAGAGCAAGTTAGAAGAAGAGGAAAAGCAAAAATATACTCATACACAGGATTTCCATGTAGACGATGCCCCAAGGACAGAGGATGACATGCCGGAATTGCCCAGAGTTCCCAGGTCTCCTAAATCACCAAGATCTCAGACTGAGAGATTAGAGGAGACCATGTCAGTCAAAGAGTTAATGAAAGCATTCCAGACTGGGCAAGACCCGTCAAAGAATAAAACTGGACTCTTTGAACACAAAGCTGCTCCAGTTTCTTGTGAATCTTATATGCCAGAGATTCACAATGAGGATAGAATAAACCAGTCAGTCACTTCTATCAATCAGACTAACAGCTCAGAGACAGCAAAATATGCAGATAAAGGTCAGGCCATGTCTGTTAAAGAACTTATGAAAACATTTCAGACAGGTCAAACAGTTGCAAAAAGCAAACCAATTGAGCAAAAACCCATGGATACCTCACTTTCAACTTTACTATCTGAATCACTAGATAGAGACTGCATTGCAGGACAAGATCTTTCAAAAGAAGTTATCATACAAGCTGACATTCACCAATTTACTCAGTCACAAAGTCCTACCAAAGAGCAGAGTGAGGAACCACAACTTCCAGTAGAAAAGAAAGTAACGTTCGCTGACATTGTAGTGGTTAATGAGGACAGTGTCCTGCCTTTGTCAGAGGAGTCAGAGTCAGTTAAAACACCAAGAAACACATTGCAACCATTGGAAGATTCCACCTCTTCATTTATTAAACTGGCAGAACCCATAGACAAGAACACCACAATTGAAGCTCAACATAGTTGCTCCAGTGAACAATTACAAACACACACTCTTAATGATGCACCCTTAATTTTAGAAACAGATTGTGATAAAGAGATGGATTCTAATCTCCAACAAACTCCTCCTCCAAAAGCAATGGAAAAATTATTAGACAATGAGACATTGTCTGTTAAAGAACGAATTAAATCATTCCAGACTGAGCAGAACACCAGAAAAGGTAAAGGTGTGTTGGAGCAAATAAGCGCTATTTGCATCGCAGCAGTGACGTGTGAAGGTGCTGATCGGACGCAACTGACTGAACATGAACCGATCATTGCCAAACCCACAGCCACTGACCAAGATGAGCGAGAGTGGCCAGACTCACATGGAAGTTCAATGACATTAGATGGGCCATTTATTAGCACAGCAAGAAGCTCCCAAGACATGCAGATCAGTCCAGACCGCAGACCTTCGGAGGATTTCAGTGCTGACATAAAAGCTGAACTGGAGGATAATGCCGAGTATCAACTTTTCAAAGCCACTTCAGTCGATAAGAAGTATCAAATGGAAGTACCTGAGGCGGAAATACTCACTGACGATATTGACTCATATTCTGGGGATGATGAAAATTATGAACATCTTCTTGTAACAGGTCAGATTACTGAAGAAATGCTGAGTTACTCAAGAAGGAGAGACAACATTTTTGTTTCAAATGAAGCAGTGTCTGTTGATGAAGTCAAACACAAAGATACAGTTGTTGGCTATGAGAAACTTACAGTAGAGGAACCAGAATTTAAAGAAGTTCGCATTGAAAGGCAAAGAGTTACAGATGTTTCTTCAACAGTAAAGGATATGTCAGGGATGACAAATCTCTTGAACAAAGAATTAGATGAATGTCTGAAAAACATAATAACCCAAGAAGTAGAAGAAGTAAATAATATGGTTCAGGAGACATTTGAGGAGGTTATTATAACAAAAGAAGATAAACCTGAAAGTCTGAGATTTGCCTCTGATAGAAATGAAGAGCCATTGTCAGTTACGTATGCTAAAGGGGATGAAAAAGAATCACTAATTGAAAAATATACCATAGAAACAAAAGAAAAACACATGTCAGGAATGGAATCACTACTCATCGATGACTTGGAACAGCTCCTCCCAGATAAACCACAGGTCACGAGTTCGTTAGCTACAGGCAATGACACAGAAAATCTCAAGGACAACAAAGAAACCTTTATAACTAGTTCAGAAGAAGACTGTCTGACAAAGGATGCCACTGTCACCCCAAAAACACACCATGAGTCATTAGTGTTGGATCAAGATTCAGAAAAGACTTTTGAAACTTCAACTTCCAGTCACTTATTAGATGAACAAATTGTCATGGACAATTCTGAGCAACTAGCTTCTCCAGAAAGAAAAGATGAATCTCTCCCTGCCAAAACCTATTGTGAAATGAAAGAGTCTACATCTGAAGAAGAAAGAAAGAAAGTAATTATTACAGGTGAAGAAGTGTATGAACAAAGTGTTGATAAAACTGACAAAATAGAAAATGACAAAGACATAGGAAATAAACAATTTGACAAATACTCTACCAAGACTTCCTCCAAGGCACCATTTCAAGGAATACAAACTAACCAAAAGAAGTCAGAAGAAGAGACTGTAAGTAAAGACATGTCAGGTATGATTTCCCTTCTCAGTGGGGACTTGGAACAATATCTTCTGGAATGTCCAGTGGAAAGACAAACTCATCCAGATGAATATGGTGTTCATGAGAGCCCTGTACAAGTCACCGTCAAGAATAGGAAACAAGAGGACAGTGTAACTGGGGTGGAGTTTTCTGAGTGTAGTGAATCACCAGGCGTTGCAATGGAAACACCATTCAATGAAATGATTATCGAAAGAACAACAAAGACACATGCATTAGAAAAAGATATGTCAGGTATGATCTCACTACTCAATTCCGACTTAGATCTTTATCTTAAAGAAAATGTAGCAAATGTCCAACCTCAACAAACCAAGGAGGAGGTTTATGAGAACTTTACACAAGTAATTTTGACTAAAGATATTGTACAAGAATCAGGAGCTGATGCATCAGAAGAGAAAACTATCTTCCAGGTAGACACAAAAGACACAACTTTTGACTGTGACTCATCTAAACCGAGTGCAGGGGAAGAGCCAGATTCAAAAGACTCCATTCTGGACAAAAATTATGTGAGTACAGTTAATACAGATTCATATGTCAAAGAATCTGAATATGAGTTAAAGCCACAGAGGCCAGACAGTCTGGAGAAGCTGCACTCTGAGGAGTTTGATAAACAAGTTAGTGATTGTTCTCAGCAAGACTCACTAGAGTCAAGTCCTGTAATAGAGGATCGATCTTCACAGAAATCTCCGGATTCCATTGAACCAAGTCCCACTAAGGAGTCACCTTGTCAAGACTCACTTGAGGGAAGTCCTACTGCTACAAAGCCCAGTGAATCAAAGTCCGCTGTGTATGAAGATTATGCCTCTCAGCTCAAAGCCTGCTATGATTTTGACAAAACCATTTACAGAGATGGAACTGAACAGACTGAATCCGAAGCAAATAATGATTGTCCAGCATCTGATATATGTAACACTGATGATATTGAAGATTGCAGAAATACAGATTTTACCGAACAAGAAATGTTTAAAATGGCTGCAAAGATTAAAACATTTGATCAAATGGATCATGAAGTTGAAAGTGAGAAACACAATCAAGAATCTGCGACACAGTTATCCAGTGCATGCCTTGAAACCAGTCTTGGGTTTGATGTCGACCCCCTCTTTCATCCTCATTCTGAATCTGCTGGCCCTGTAGATTCTACCCATAGGGGAGAAATCGAAACAGACCCATTTCAGTTTCAGGAAGGAAAACTATTTGAAATGACAAGAGGTGGGGCTATTGACATGACCATCAGACAATCTTATGAAGAAATAGAAATAGAGCAATCATTTCAAGAGGAACACAGAGAGGACATGTCAATAATTTGTCAGGCAGAAAATAATCAAGTTTCAACTCCTAAAACTTTTGACATGTCTCAGAAATCACTCTGCTCAGCTAACCTCGGAACTTCTGTAGAGGTTCAGCTTGCTTCACCCACTGCTTTGGTAACAAATATTCAGATTGATAATGAAATAAATGAACATCTTGGTCTGAATCTTAACGCTACTATTGCTGACCTTCAGTCGGATACCAAGCCTCATTTGGTGCATTCAAAACAGTGCAATGAATCCCCTGAGTCATCTGAGGAAGATGACGAGGAAGAATGTGAAGATGAGTGCTCAGTTATTGAAATTGACATACAAAAGGTAGATTCACTCCCAACTTCAGAAACCAAAGAAAGCTTTACTCTATCAGCAGAAAGCCATATCTTAAGTCGTAGAACAAGATCAGAGACTGGAGGTGACAGTAAAAATAGAACTATTGATAAAAACAGTAGAAGTTACTCTGAAAGCAGCAAAACCAATATAAGATCTGTCCATGATATGTCCGTACCTAGCCACAAACCTGCAGCACAAGTGCACCCTTACTCATTTAATGTTACAAAACAACTTTCTGAGATTGCAGAAGCCTCCTCTAGAATTTCTGTGGGTTCAAGCAGCACTAGTCATAGGAGTCCAGATTCTGTTATTTTTACATATGACATCCCAGCCCCACAGAGGTTAGATTCAGATGCCCATCCTTTAGTTTCTGTCCAGTCCTCTTTTGAAAAAGAGGATGTATTTGAATCTAGGCCATCCTGGGATGACACTGTAGAAACTCAGATGCAGCGAGTCGCCGTTGATCAAACTCCAGACTATACACCAGGTATGGTTAGGTCTCCACTGCCCGTTGTCTTTATGTTGTCTATGGTTTTTCATATTTATTTATTTTTTCATGTATATCAATGGTATACTGTTAACTGTGTAGCACATTTGTCATGTTTTTTTGTTTTATGTTTGTTTTATATTCGTCCTTTCTTTTTTTGTATGTTCAAAATCTCAAGATTGAATTACTGCATTGTACAAATTCCATACCCCAACTAAGAATACCATCAATGCGCCAGAATAAAATTTCACTACTAATACAACAATATGTTCTAGTCATATTCTAGTAGCACTAGTTTTAACAGAACCACGGTTAGTACATACTGATGGAAAATCATACCAAAACATTGTCATCTGTTTTATGCATGCATACTGACAATGCCATTAAAAACAACAGCAACTTACTGTAGTTATGCAGTTTATATTAAATAATGTTAGCATTGTATTGATTTTTTAATAGAATTTCTTTTAGAAATAATAGACATTTTTACATGATATGGTGGCTTTTTAGTTGATTGGCAGGATGATGCTGACAGAAAAGAGGAGACTTTGACAATCATCGCGGATCTTCTTGGCTTCAGCTGGACTGGTAAGTTTGAAACAAAACAAAAAAAATGAAATATAAAAGTTCACAATTTCTCATTTATTTCTTGTACTTACACAGAGCTTGCAAGAGAACTTGAATTTAGTGAAGATGACATTCAAGTCATTAGAACAGAAAATCCCAATTCACTTCAGGAACAGAGCCACGCCTTGCTTCAGCGATGGGTTGAAAGGGAAGGAAAACATGCCACTGGTAAGTACAATGTCATCATTATATAAATAAATAAATTATTATACTATTGATTATCTGGTCATTTTCAGAGGATTGTTTGGTAAAAAGACTAACAAAGATCAACCGCATGGACATAGTACATCTTATTGAAACTCAAATGAACAAGTCGGTAGTTGAACAAACATCAAGGACTTATGCAGAGATTGAGAAGACACTTGATCACAGTGAAGGTATGGCAGCCTATAGGCCATTTAAAGAAAAATTACATTTCACTAACCCAAAACATTTTCCTTTGACAGTGTCAGTAGCCCTGTCTTCAGTGCAAGAGGATGTAGATAGTCCCCGAGTTGTAAGAAGGGTTGAAGGTGGAGAGCGTAGACCACCTCCAGCGGTTTCTGAAGAGGACCTTTCAGTTGCATCCTTGTTGGATATTCCGTCCTGGGCAGAGCCTGTCGAACACACCCATTCAGAAAGCATACATGATCTTCTGGAGGAGCTTGAGATCCCACAGTAATTATTGTTGATTTAGTATCATACACATCAAAGTATTTTATATATAATATGTGTTCTTTTTTCACCTACAGAGAATTGAATCCCAACCTTTGGAACCCTGATGATGTTAATATACAAGAGCCAACGAGTTATACCCTAGAGGATGAGCAAGTAAGTACATTTCCAACATTAAAAGAAGCTGAAGTGGAAAACCAAGTGGAAAATAATACTAAATCCAAAGGGAAAAATCCACGTTCCAAGACTGGAAAAGCCACAAAAGTTTTTCTGCGTCAAAGCCAAAATGACATGGAACAGACACTCCCATATGGACATACATTGGATCACAGTAAACAACTTGATGGTGTGAATGTACCACCATCAATAACAATTAAAGACTTTGGTCCAAGTCTTTTAGAGTCAGAGCAGGCTGAGTGTGATTTTGAAGATATTAGTAACAACATGAGGTGTATAATGACGCTTCACAGTGCAGTTGCTGCACAGTCATGTGGCGGACAAGCACCCTTGGCTGGGATTGAAGATGAAATCATTGTAAAAACATTGTCATCTCAGAGACAAAGTATTACTGTTGCTGACTCTTTCCTCCAACAAAAGTATTATGACAAAGTAATACAAAAGCCAACTATGGGAAAGGTTTTTACATTTCTGAAGGCGCAAGAGATGTCAAAGTCTCAAGATCACCTAGCCAGATATATGGAAGACCTGATGTTTATAGATGACAATGAAGAATGCGCCCATCCATCAGAACCACTTATTTCTGCATCACTGAAGTTAGTGGAATTTAATGAAACCTTTCAACCAACCATACAGCCTCAAATACAGTCTGCATTTATGACATGTGACTCAACAGATTATTGTTCCATTATCTCTGATAGTGCCCAAGCTAAAGGCTCTAGAAATTATATGGATAAACCTACTGGCACCAACTGCTTTAGCTCATCACCACCCGAGACCACTTGTTGCTTTAGTAGAAATATTTGGAAAAACAAATACAGTGACACTGCCAAAATGATGAATACTACAGAAAATAATGAACAGGTACATGTTATAAATTCCATAGCAGGAGAAGATGGGGATTGCTGTAGAGCTTGCTCACCAGATTCTGACATTTCGCAGTGTAGTTTCTCATTTCTTGAACTGGCACTCTCAGAACCAACCCGTTCTCAGCTAAGGCGTCAAACATGCAATTATTTTTTGTTATATTCAAATGAGAATCCATCACTGCCAGCAATGTCAGATGCAAGAGTAACACCATCATCAGACAATGTTGTTGACACTTCAAGATATGATGAAGAAATTATTAGTTCTAATAAAATGCAATTTTCAGTTAACTCTTCTCTGTCCCCAAATTTCAAAGAAAAACAGTCATATTTAGATTACTGGTTTTCAAAAGTAGAAATGTCACCAAGTGTTAACCAATTAGATACTTCAAAAATAACTTCTAAAAATAATAAAGAATACCAACATCTTCCAAAGTTGTTAGTAAAACAAACAGAAACAATGGCAAAGCATCATGACAAAGAGAAGAGTACTGCGCTAGAGAGAGAAAAGTTTAATTTGGAAACAATTGCCATTCATAGTACACCAATAACACAACATGAATATAAAAATGACGATGACAACCACCCTCTCAATACACAGCCTAAACCACGAGTGAAAAATTATAATTTTAGACCAAAGGTATTTAAGTTAATTAAAAGGCCAAAGTATGTGTTAAATTTTCTGGGAAAAATATTTTCTAAGAAAGATGAAACAAAAACAGACAACACAGAATCATCGTCAAGACAGTTACATACGTCAGAAGATGCTTGTTTCAATAAAGATGGAGAAAAAGAAAATTATGCACTATCCTTTCAAAAATCCAATTCTGAAATTCAAGAGGTCAGTGCTAGTCTTAGCAAAAAACATGTTATCTCAACCAGAGCTCTGCTCCCTTCAAGAAATCTGACTTATGCAGATGTGGTACGAGGGATTCATTATAATGAACAGACAAGAGAGACAAATGTGAGATCAGTCAGTCCTATATTAT